>CADDXX010000698.1:376255-387971 GCA_902810485.1 Alauda arvensis
GCTCGGTTTAATCCATTGCGCTGGTCGGGTTTAAAGTGTTTTTGTAGCCGTGCTGAGGGAGGCAGCTCTCGTCTAATTCCTTGGCTTTTCCAGAGAGCGATGATGCTCCGGAGCTGGCGGCTGCCGAGGCTGGAGTTTGCGGAGCACCGAGTGCCCTCCACTGGAGAAAACCCAACGCGCACCGAGGGCTGAACAAGCGAGGCTGTCATGGCTCTGCAGACTTCGCTTCCCTCGCAAAAAAAAAAAAGAAAATTAAAGACACAGCAGTGCCTCGCCCAGAGCGCTCCCCAGGCTGAGCCCTCCGCCTCCCCATGCACCGCGGGATGCTCGTGGTGTGGGGTTTTTTCGGACAGAGACGCCCAACAAAACACCTGCTCCCCTTGGGATTTGTCAGCCTGAGCTCGCTCTAATCCACCTGACCTGTGTATTTGGCTTGGGCAAATTCTAAACTTCTTCTTTTTTTTTTTTTTTTTTTTTTTTTTTTTTTTTTGCATTCCCGGGGGAAGCGGGGGCAGGAGAGGGAATGTCTGCAGGTTAAAAGTGAGAGTCTCGGTACAGGGGCTGTGATCACACCGATCACCCCCACAAAAGGCATTTGTGCTCAATGCAGGCAGCAACTCCAAATGTAAACACTCCGTGTCCTGCTGCGGCTGGGACAGGGTTAATCCCCTGCCTCGTCGCCTGTAATTTTTTTTTCTTTTTAAATCTAAGTGCCTTTTAGTCAGAGAAACACTGACTTTGATAAACAAGGCAGAACTGAAGCTGCAGAATCAGTGACACCTTTTATCCTCCTGAGCTTCTCTCCCGTGGCTCTCGCAGAGCCCAAGCTGGGATCCTGCAGAGCCCAGGGTGGCACCCGGGCTGTGACTGTGACACCTCTGCAGGGCCTGGCCGGGTCACCAGGGCTGGGTTAACTCCCATTCACCAGGGTTAATTCCCAGTTCACCAGGGTTAATTCCCAGCTCACCAGGACTGGATCAATTCCCAGTTTGGCAGGGCTGGGTCCATTCCCAGTTTGGCAGGGCTGGGTCAATTCCCAGTTCACCAGGAAGATGTTAACTCCCAGTTCACCAGGGCTGGGTCAATTCCCAGTTCACCAGCACTGGGTTAATTCCCAGGTCACCAGGGTCAATTCCCAGTTCACCAGGAAGGTATTAGCTCCCAGGTCACCAGGGCTGGGTTAATTCCCAGTTCACCAAGGTTGGATCAATTCAATTCCCAGTTCACCAGGAAGGTGTTAACTCCAAGTTCACCAGCACTGGGTTAATTCCCAGTTCACCAGGACTGGATCAATTCAATTCCCAGTTCACCAGCACTGGGTTAACCCCCAGTTCACCAGCACTGGGTTAACTCCCAGTTCAGCAGGGTTAATTCCCAGTTCAGCAGGGTTAATTCCCAGTTCAGCAGGGTTAACTCCCAGTTCACCAGGGTTGGATCAATTCAATTCCCAGTTCACCAGCACTGGGTTAATTCCCAGTTCACCAGGGTTAATTCCCAGTTCACCAGGAAGGTGTCAGAGGGATGTGGAAGCAGCAGGAGCTCCCTGAGCTGGTTTTGGCAGCCCCTTTACCCAGGAGCTGCAAGGANTCCCAGTTCACCAGGGTTAATTCCCAGTTCAGCAGGGCTGCGTCCATTCCCAGCTCACCAGGGCTGGGTCAATTCCCAGTTTGGCAGGGCTGGGTTAGTTCCCAGTTCACCAGGGTCAATTCCCAGTTCACATGGGCTGGATCAATTCAATTCCCAGTTCACCAGGGCTGAGTTAACTCTCAGTTCAGTAGGGCTGGGTTAATTCCCAGTTCACCAGGGTCAATTCCCAGTTCACCAGGAAGGTATTAACTCCCAGTTCACCAGGGCTGTGTCCATTCCCAGTTCACCAGGGCTGGATCAATTCCCAGTTTGCCAGGGCTGGGTTAGTTCCCAGTTCACCAGGGTCAATTCCCAGTTCACCAGGAAGGTATTAACTCCCAGTTCACCAGGGCTGGGTCGATTCCCAGTTCACCAGGGTTAATTCCCAATTCACCAGCACTGGGTTAACTCCCAGTTCACCAGGGTTAATTCCCAGTTCACCAGGGTAAATTCCCAGTTCACCAGGGCTGAGTTAATGCCCAGTTCAGTAGGGCTGGATCAATTCCCAGTTCACCAGCACTGGGTTAATTCCCAGTTCACCAGGAAGGTGTTAACTCCCAGTTCAGCAGGGTCAATTCCCAGTTCACCAGGACTGAGTTAACTCCCAGTTCACCAGGGCTGGGTCAATTCCCAGTTCACCAGCACTGGGTTAATTCCCAGTTCACCAGGGCTGGGTCAATTCCCAGTTCACCAGGGTCAATTCCCAGTTCACCAGCACTGGGTTAACTCCCAGTTCACCAGGGCTGGATCAATTCAATTCCCAGTTCACCAGGAAGGTGTTAACTCCCAGTTCACCAGGGCTGGGTCAATTCCCAGTTTGGCAGGGCTGGGTCAATTCCCAGTTCACCAGGATCAATTCCCAGTTCACCAGGGTCAATTCCCAGTTCACCAGGAAGGTATTAACTCCCAGTTCACCAGGGCTGGGTCAATTCCCAGTTCACCAGGGCTGGGTCAATTCCCAGTTCACCAGCACTGGGTTAATTCCCAGTTCACCAAGGCTGGATTAACTCCCAGTTCACCAGGGTTGGATCAATTCAATTCCCAGTTCACCAGGAAGGTGTTAACTCCCAGTTCACCAGGGTTAATTCCCAGTTCAGCAGGGTTAATTCCCAGTTCACCAGGAAGGTGTTAATTCCCAGTTCACCAGGGTTAATTCCCAGTTCACCAGGGTCAATTCCCAGTTCACCAGGAAGGTGCCAGGGATGTGGAACAGGAGCAGCAGGAGCTCCCTGAGCTGGTTTTGGCAGCCCCTTTACCCAGGAGCTGCAAGGAATTGGATGCTCAGGGCAGGTCCAGGATCCCACAGGGACCGTTCCTGCCTCAGGCACACTTGGCTTGCTCAGAGGGCAGCACTGGATTGTTCTGAAGAGCTTTGACAGCTCCTAAAACTTGGATATTTGTGCCACTTCCATCCCTCCCTGTGCTGAACACCCCCACCAGTTATTTGGGGAACAACTCCCTGCCCAAATCCCACTTCAGTTGCCAAAATGGTGGCAGTGCTTTATGAAGTCAGTCAGGAGCCGAGCATCGTGTGTTATTTCACTTTTAAATATTTAAAATATTTATTTTTATCCACTGTGGCCCAGGAACTCCCTGCTCAGCATCCCTGGGGCTGTCTGTGTGCCACTGACGGCCCCTCTCTGTACCAAAAATGAAAATTGAACAGGTCTCAAGGTCGGGTTCCAGCCCTTCCATCCCAGTTCCTCACTCCTGGCTCACTGCTTGCCCCTGCAATCCATCCCAGATGGAGTTACCCAGGATCCAGCCCTCTGGAGGAGCAGGAAAAACACTGGGATGGGCCAAGAGTTCAACAGCATTTGGAAAAATAAATAATAATCCACAAAACAATCCACAGAAACCAACCTGTCCTCCCCTATATCTGCATCCAGACTGCATCTGCACCCACACTGCATAAATATTCACTTCTGAGTAAAAACCCCTGCTTGGTTTGTTCTGTTATGACAATTTGTCGCTGCCTATAGATCAGATATTCATTTGCATATGAAAAATATCATCATTAATCACTATTTTTTCTTCCGGATTGGACAGCAGCACACACAACTCCCTCCAACAAGATTCAGAACTTCATTACCATAAGTGATGTTGAAAATACCTTTCCCATATCTCGGTTAACCCCATCTGCATCGCAGCCAGGAGCGCTGGAGCAGGAATTCTTATTTATTATTCCCACTGAGTGGAAAAGCTGAAGTGTGCAGTCATTTATTCCATCTTGGGTTGATAATTCTCCAGGATGGGTCCATTTGAAACTCTGCCAGACCTGGGAGTGAGCAGAGCAATGAGCACAGGAGCTGCTCCCATTTCCAGGGATGTCTTTTCCCAGATCCTGGGATCCTACAAGAGCTGAAGCAGCAGAGCCATGAGCTCTCCTTCTGCCATGGGCTGAGCCTCCAAATCCCCAACATTCCTCCCAAAAGGTGGACGTTGCTGCCTTAAAAATCCTGGGGTGCTCGAATGGGAAATGTCATTAATTCCAAGGCAGGAAACTTGAGGAGCTAAGCTGAACCAGGGAGTTTCACTCTGCAGCAAAACTTCCACCTCCTCCTTTATTTTTTTTTTTCTTTTTTTAAATTTTATTTTACATTTTCTGATGAAACAGCAAACAAACCCACTTGAACACTTGCCAAAGGAGAAGAAATGGGGAAATTTAAATCAGCCTAAATAATGGACCCTGAGCACATGGAAAGGAGGAGGTTTGCAAAGGCTTTTTGTGGTTTGGTTGCATTTCCTCGGAGCAGGGAGAGAGGTGAAGCTCCCTGGGAAGGTTGTNCTCAGGCACACTTGGCTTGCTCAGAGGGCAGCACTGGATTGTTCTGAAGAGCTTTGACAGCTCCTAAAACTTGGATATTTGTGCCACTTCCATCCCTCCCTGTGCTGAACACCCCCACCAGTTATTTGGGGAACAACTCCCTGCCCAAATCCCACTTCAGTTGCCAAAATGGTGGCAGTGCTTTATGAAGTCAGTCAGGAGCCGAGCATCGTGTGTTATTTCACTTTTAAATATTTAAAATATTTATTTTTATCCACTGTGGCCCAGGAACTCCCTGCTCAGCATCCCTGGGGCTGTCTGTGTGCCACTGACGGCCCCTCTCTGTACCAAAAATGAAAATTGAACAGGTCTCAAGGTCGGGTTCCAGCCCTTCCATCCCAGTTCCTCACTCCTGGCTCACTGCTTGCCCCTGCAATCCATCCCAGATGGAGTTACCCAGGATCCAGCCCTCTGGAGGAGCAGGAAAAACACTGGGATAGGCCAAGAGTTCAGCTGCAATCTGAAAAATAAATAATAATCCACAAAACAATCCACAGAAACCAACCTGTCCTCCCCTATATCTGCATCCAGACTGCATCTGCACCCACACTGCATAAATATTCACTTCTGAGTAAAAACCCCTGCTTGGTTTGTTCTGTTATGACAATTTGTCGCTGCCTATAGATCAGATATTCATTTGCATATGAAAAATATCATCATTAATCACTATTTTTTCTTCCGGATTGGACAGCAGCACACACAACTCCCTCCAACAAGATTCAGAACTTCATTACCATAAGTGATGTTGAAAATACCTTTCCCATATCTCGGTTAACCCCATCTGCATCGCAGCCAGGAGCGCTGGAGCAGGAATTCTTATTTATTATTCCCACTGAGTGGAAAAGCTGAAGTGTGCAGTCATTTATTCCATCTTGGGTTGATAATTCTCCAGGATGGGTCCATTTGAAACTCTGCCAGACCTGGGAGTGAGCAGAGCAATGAGCACAGGAGCTGCTC
This sequence comes from Alauda arvensis, assembly GCA_902810485.1. NCBI lineage: Eukaryota > Metazoa > Chordata > Aves > Passeriformes > Alaudidae > Alauda > Alauda arvensis. The sequence goes on from CADDXX010000698.1 coordinate 381,666, forward strand.
CCATTTCCAGGGATGTCTTTTCCCAGATCCTGGGATCCTACAAGAGCTGAAGCAGCAGAGCCATGAGCTCTCCTTCTGCCATGGGCTGAGCCTCCAAATCCCCAACATTCCTYCCAAAAGGTGGACGTTGCTGCCTTAAAAATCCTGGGGTGCTCGAATGGGAAATGTCATTAATTCCAAGGCAGGAAACTTGAGGAGCTAAGCTGAACCAGGGAGTTTCACTCTGCAGCAAAACTTCCACCTCCTCCTTTATTTTTTTTTTTCTTTTTTTAAATTTTATTTTACATTTTCTGATGAAACAGCAAACAAACCCACTTGAACACTTGCCAAAGGAGAAGAAATGGGGAAATTTAAATCAGCCTAAATAATGGACCCTGAGCACATGGAAAGGAGGAGGTTTGCAAAGGCTTTTTGTGGTTTGGTTGCATTTCCTCGGAGCAGGGAGAGAGGTGAAGCTCCCTGGGAAGGTTGTGAGTGCTCAGCTGATCCTGCTCCAGCTGGCAGAGCTCCCTCCCACCTGAGCAAGGGCTGCCTGCAGAAATTCCMCACCCTGGGAAGGACCATGGGTTCTCTTCCAGGAAAATGGGTCTGGACAGCGCTGAGTGTTTGATTTTTTTGAGTTGTGATTATTTTATATATGAATGTGTGTATACACTATTGATGTAAATTATTTATTCATTTTTTTAGATGTATTTCCACCAATATTATCCATATGCACAAATGTTACGTGTATTTTTAAATATTTGCATTTTTACACCCCGAAGTTCAGAAACTCAGGCTTGGGCAGACCCTCGTCCCTTCCAGGATCCAAAACTGCCTGGGCTCTGCAACAAACCTCTGCTCARAGTCAGGTAGGGACAGTAACACCCATTCCAGACACCTCAACACCCATCAAATTTGCAAAAACACCAGCCCACATCATCCCTCTCACAGGGACCAAACCGCCTTTGGTGCGAGGCTCATGAACTGGTAAAACCCCAAAGCCCAGGATTAACCACCACCAGCTCGGGGTGGGTTTTTAGGGCACTGAGAAGGTGTTTTCYCCCATCCTCCTGCCTGCAGGAGTGCCTCACTCTGTTAACATTCAGCTCCAGTGCATGATTTGGTGATAAGGCCCGCTTGGAGTCCATTTATCTGGGCTGCCTTCACTCTCTCCCTTTTAATTTGGCCTCGTTCTCCAAGGATGAAACAGATCCGCAGCTCAGGAATCAGCTGCTGCCAGTGCCAGCCAGTTCCGAGGGCTGCAGATCTCTCACACCCTGGGTTTTCCTTTTTCCCCCTCTCCCCACCGCTGGTAAATGATGAATAAATTAGCAATTCGCGTGTAATGGCTGGAGCAGCTCCATTAATACCCTGTCAGGGCGTGCTTGGTACAACTTCTGACATTGAGGCTTTAATGTCCTGTGAATTATTGATGGGAGCGCTCACATCCAAGTCCTTATCTGCGGCTCTTCATGTGCTAAGTGTTTAATTGTCAACAATTCATGACCGCTGCCTTGGGCTGGTGCRTTAAAACCTGAGCGCAGCAAACCCCTCTGGGCTCCTGGGTGTGAGAAAGAGTTTGAGAGCAAACCTCGGGGAGATCCCGAGTCAGAAATAGAACAGGGAAATGAAAATAAATGCAATAATGCAGAAACACCGACAGAGTCACAATCCAACCTGTTGGCCAGGCTGCAATCCTCTTGAAGTGATGGATGTGGTTCTGTTGGAGCAGGGATCCTCCAGAAGGGTTTGATCTTCCTCTGAAGGTCCRGTGGTGGTCACGGAGCTCTCGCCCTCTGGGAATTCAGTGGATAAAGCTGCCTGTGGTGTTCTGAATCTCAGGTTTTATCCTGGGGTTGATCCCCCCTGGGCCGAGCATCTCACAGTGGGATGAAGTAATTTTACCAGCCGTGCAGTGAGATTCGATGGGCTGTTAACAGAAAACATCCCCCTGGAGGGAGGGTGGGTGGTGGGAGGGATAAAGAGCACTGCCACGCTTGGTTTTAACAGATATTGATGGAATATATAGTTTTGGTTACATCTTAAATTGTAACCTAAGACACGGTGTTTTGTTCTGGATGGAGGGTGAGCTGTGTTTGTTCTGGATAAAGGGTGCGCTGGGTTCTTGCCCTGTTCATGTTTTTTTTTTTTCTTCTGGATGCTATATGTGCTGTGTTTGTGCCCTGTCAGTGGTTTTTTTTTTCTGGATTCTGTCAGTGTTTTTTTTTTCTGTGCTGTGTTCATGTCCAGTTTTGTCTGTTCTGGATGCAGGATGTGCTGCGTTCTTGCCCTGTTAATTTTATTTTATTTTTTTTTTCTGGATGCTGGATGTGCTGTGTTTGTGCTCTCTCAGTGTTTTCTTCTCCTGGATGCAGGATGTGCTGTGCTTATGTCCAGTTCTGTTCTGGATGCAGGACGTGCTGTGTTTGTTTTGGGTGCAGGATGTGCTGTGTTTGTGCCCTGACAGTGTTTTTTCCTGGATGCAGGACGTGCCATCAGCAGGGCTGTCCCTCTGCCCCTCAGAGCCACAGAGAATTTGGGAGCTGAAGGTTTGCAGAGGCAATGGGAGTGTCCCCTGTGACAGACAAGAACTGAAAATTCAAGGGATTGATGTGCCCAGGGTGTCACAACAGATCTGCTGAGCTGAGCCTTTTCACACTCCCCCCGTGGCTCACCTCTCTTGCAGCCCAGCTGTTGGAAAGGAGACAACTTCTACATTTCTTTAACAAACTTCATCAGGGGTTTTGCCCATCTTTGCCCAGAGGGAAGGGAATGGAAGTTTCTTTTCCAGAGGCTCCGTCCCCTGGGCAAGGCCTGAGGAGCTTCACACCTCAGAGGGCTGGGAGGCACAAAGTGAACATTCATGAACATCAGTACCCCAAATCCTTCCTGGTGGCTCAGAGACACCTGGGCTGGGAGCAGATCAGTAAGAGAAGGAAGGATGAGGACCTAATTGCCATCACTAATGGGATCAGTGACCAACAGRAAACCAAATCCCMARATCTGTGTAACCTGGGGCCAATGARCTTYGAACCAATGAACYTCTCTGGGCTTTGGCTGTACAAATCTGTGAAAAATAGAGTGGGGAGCCCTGTGTGCTGGAATGATTGTCTCTGCACAGCCTGGAACACCACACACATTCATCCTTGCTGTTTCCATTTSTTCAGGAACTCRGRAAGGCTTTCCTAAATGTCCYCCCWTTGCCACCCTGCCCCTCCTGCTGCTGCTCACTTTCCAATCTCCCTCATTTCAGAACCCAGATGGCCAAGAGGGCAGAGAGCTCCTGCAAACCCCTGGGCTGGCCATCAGCTCCACATGGGAAAAGCTGGGAAACCCAGGAAATCCTGCCCTTCTCATTATCCCAGCTCTTCCCAGCCCGATTAAAGCCTCGTCCAGAGCTCCCTTTCCAGAGGCTGAGCATCCTTCACACCCATCGACATCAAGGGCACTCAGCTCCTCGCCAAATCAGCCTTTGCTTCCTCGGAGTTGCCCAAGGAGCCTCTTGTAGGAGAAGGATCGCACTCGAACAGAACAATGGGACGTGTTGGATGGGGGAGACGCTGGGAGCGGCTCCTTTTCAGCTCAGGATCCAGGTGGAACACCCTGGGGTTGAGGTTTTTCACTCCAGATCCTATTCCTGATCCCTCTCCGYGATGAGTGGGGGTTCATTCCCCTTCCAGGAATGAGCCTTGTGTTCCTGGCAGGATAAATAAATTGGACAATGTGGTTCCAGGCCGTTATATTTTATGTGACTCTTTTAGGATTAAATATAAAAGGGGTCTGCAGAGAGAGATGTTGCAGGACAGAAGAGGGAAGAAAGGGGAATTACCCAAAGTGGCTGTTAAATCACGAAACAAAGGAAATCCAAGCCATATAAAAATGCAAGAGGACAGGAAAATGGGGATAAAGCCATTTAAAAAATAAACCACCTTATCCAGAAAGGAGAGTCCCAAGGATGCCGTTTCCCATCCTCTCCATGGAGGAAATCCCCGTTATCCCAAACCTAGAAGACCTATAAGGCTGTGCATTTTGGGACCCTATCTTTGTGCGCACCCCACGGATGAAGACGCATCTATGGGCCTGATCGCCTCGAGGACGCCGTCTCTTCTGTGGTAGCTATTGATCCCTTTTTCCCCTCTTTTCTCTCTCTTTCTCTCTTTTCCTTTTTTTTTTTCTCTCCCTCTATCGCATAACTGTTGTTGACACTGAATAAAAGTGCATTGTTGATTTAAACTGGTTTTGCCTCTGTGCTGTGTCTCCTGCGCTTTGAGATCCCCCTAAAACGAACCTATTAGGACCCCGCAGACCCTTGCGGACCCTAACAAGGCCCTGCACACATTTGGGCAAAGCAAATTAAACTCTGCTCTCCTTCCTCTCCTTCTTGTTTCCTGAACCAGTAGGGGGGAGGGGCAGTCCCAGCTTGCTTCCCAGAGCGAGACCCCCCCCCATTTTGGGAGGTCTCCTCCCAGATTTGCCCTAAACCAGGACACCCAGGAGGGTGACACTGGCTGCTGTCCCATTCCCGTGGGAATGGCAGGGGTGTGGGGAATGGGGTTTGCTTCCCCCAGCAGTGCAGAGTCCCCCACCTTCCTGCTCTTCCAGCCACGCACAATCCCCTCACTGCACCACAGCACGGACAAAAAAACCCGATCTAAAAAACCAATTATTTCCTTCCTGGAGCTCCCTGAAGCCTCTGCAGGTTGGTGGAACAGAAATGGATTTGCGAGAGGCCGTGCACAGAGTCAAGATTTCCTTCCCAGAGCACGAGATTTCTCAGGGCACGGCTGTAAAAACACCAGCAAGAGACCCCTGGGTCACCTCAGCCCCTGCCAGGACTCACAGGGTCACACCAGCTCAGGAGTGGGTCTGGATTAATTAGCTTTGCTGAGAGACAGAACTAATTAAGGTGCACGACGTGGACACAGCTTCAGGAGGCTGAAGCCGACACGGTAAAAAATTTGGGAGGGAGCTCACGGGTCTGTGTTGGTGATGAAAGGTCAGTGGTGGCCAATCCCAGTGGGTGGGGAAGGAGGAGAGGTGGCCCCACAATTCTCAGGTTTTTTTATCTGTTTTTGAGCCCTGAGAGTAAGTGATAAAGTTCGAAGGAGAGCCGGAGTCTGAGTGTCTGTCTTTGAAGGTTCTTTATTCTTTTTCTCATCTCTACAAATTCTTTCTGCCCAGCCTGGAGTGTGCAGGCAGCCAGAAAAGTGCAGTTTGACCCTCCTACAAAGGCACCTTTAACTTTTATACTCAAACCTACGTGAACAATGTTTTTCCTCCCTGTGCCAATACCCAGGACCCGAGTTACACCGTGAAACTCCACCACAGCCCAGCCCAGAGCAGCAGAAGATGGAGGGCAAGAAGAACCAGGAAAAGGAGAACAGACACACCCAAATTCCTCCATCTTTGCCCTCTTAACCCCTATATTACAATCTAAAATTTACACTTTTCACCCTATGATATACTAATAATTATGGTAATTAAACTCTCCTGGCTGGCATTGCTTCTTTCAATGTTGGCAGCTTTTTCCAGGGGCTCAGATCAAAGGCACTGAGGTATCTTTGGCTTTGTCCCAACACCCTCGGATCTCTTGTGAGGGTCTCGAGCCTCCCAGGGCACCCAGAGGGGTGACCCAGGCTCCCCCCCACACACACAATGATGAATTCTGCAGGTAACAGCAGCATTGCTTCAGGCAGGACATTGTGATTCCGGACCTCGCGATTCCAGCCTCTCCTCTCCCTCTCCCTCTCCCTCTCCCTCTCCCTCTCCCTCTCCCCTCCCTGGCTGCTCCTGCAGCTCGGGTGAGGCTCAGAGCTGCTTGGCTGGACACACGAAAGCTTCATTTGCATGCCTGCAGCAGCTGGAGTGGAATTAATATTGGGCTCATTATCTCCGCTTAGGATGGAGGAGCCCCTGGGTTTGCAGCTCAAACTGATGGGGGAAAAGGCAAAAAAAAAACTCCTCACATGGCAAAGAGCTGGGGAAATCCCAGAAAGGAGAGAGTTAATCTGGAGTAATCCCCTGGAAAGTTAATGGCACCTGGTGCCATTGATTAAAGGAAGGTGCTGGAGCACACAGCCCACGCCACAGTGCTTTTAATTAAAAGGTGGAAGGGAAGTGAAATCATTTATCCAAATCACCCTGCTTAAAGTTAGGGCCCACTTTGGAAATATCCATTTCCATACATCCCCCAGCCTGGGCATTAGCAATTCCAAGATTTAAAAATTCAAGAGGCTGTTAAAAAAAAAAAAGGGGGGGATTTATTGGCTGCTGCTGTTTAATGAGGCAGCAGGATTCACCCAGGGCAGCGGTGACAAACCTTTT
>CADDXX010000698.1:391811-403480 GCA_902810485.1 Alauda arvensis
GTTGGGAATGAGCTGCAGACATTCCCATGGAGGGCTCAGTTGCAGAATGTTGGGAATCTCAGCCCCAGACATTCCCATGGAAGGTCTAGGTCCAGCTCTGCCTTTGGGAATCTGCCCCAGACATTCCCATGGAGGGCTCAGGTGCAGAATGTTGGGAATCTCAGCCCCAGACATTCCCATGGAAGGTCTAGGTCCAGCTCTGCCTTTGGGAATGAGCCCCAGACATTCCCATGGAGGGTTCAGGTGCAGTGTTGGGAATGAGCCCTAAACATTCCCATGGAGGATTCAGGTGCAGAATGTTGGGAATGAGCCCTCAACATTCCCATGGAAGGTCCAGGTGCAGCTCTGCCTTTGGGAATCATCAGCCCCAGACATTGCCATGGAGGGGTCAGGTGCAGAATGTTGGGAATGAGCCCTCAACATTCCCATGGAGGGGTCAAGTGAAGCTCTGCCTTTAGGAATCATCAGCCCCAGACATTTCCATGGAATGTTCAGGTGCACAGTGTTGGGAACCAGCCCCAAACATTCCCATGGAGGATTCAGGTGCAGAATGTTGGGAATGAGCCCCAAACATTCCCATGGAATGTTCAGGTGCAGAATGCTGGGAATGAGCCCCAAACATTCCCATGGAATGTTCAGGTCCAGCTCTGCCCCTGGGAATCTCCCACCACACAAATGGTGCAGACAAGGAAGGAGCTGGAGAGGCTGGGGAAGGGGAGCTGATGAACGTTCCCAGTGATGAGTCCTGGGTTAATTATTGATGGCCTCATTAGCGGGTCAGCCACGACCTCTGGGCAGCCCCTTCATCTTCCCAGATTAATAAATTATTGTGACACAAACAACTCTGGCAATTACTTCTTTAGTGCCACAAAAATCTCTCCTTTTTTTTATTATTATTTGAGGAGAAAGGTTGATTTTTAACACAAGCAAATGTCCTTTAGAAACAGACTGTGTTTATACTCAAGAGGCCAATTATTCATTTTCAGTCATTTTTTAAAATCCTGGGGTTTTTTTTTGCTTTATGAGACCTGGGCAAATTGTGAGGGGTTATCTTGGCTGAGGCCCTTTGGGTGATGTATAAAGAGAATTTTAACGTGTCAAAACTTGCCAGGCTGTTGGAAAATGTATCAGGCACCACCTATTTTTAATTCTAACTTGAGAAATCAAAATGTTTTCTTATTTATCTGCAGAACTCCTCCATTCTATACAAGGTAGATTACAGGACATCCCATCCCAGCAGGTTTTTGTCCAGCTCATCATTTGGGATTAAATTCTCCCATGGAATGAGAATGATCCAAGATTATTCTCAGCAGGAAAGGCCTTGAGGGGGAAAAAAAATTGCAAGGATCCATTGTCAGAAATTATCCAGGAACATTGGATATTGATATTCAGATTATGAACACCCTAAAAATGCTGAGCTACACTACTATAAAAATACTAAAAAATATTTTTAAAAATACTAAAAATAATCAGGAAATAATGGATGGGAAAACACAGAGAAAAATATAAAACCCCTCAGCAGACAGTGTGGGATGAACCTGGAAATTCGGGTTCTATTCCTGGCTGTGCTCTGACAAATCCCCTCCCCTGCCTGTTCCCACCTTGCCTCCTCCTGGCACCGGGATTTTCCCTGGTCACAGCTGGGTTTGGGTCCTGGCAGGGTGAGAAGGCACCTCAGGAGATGTTCCCCAGCAGGGGGAAGTGGCACCAGACCCCCGTGACCTCCCCTGGCCCCTGGAAATGCTGTGAAATTTATCACTGAATTTTTTAAAAATTAATTTATCATTGAAATTGATCATTGATCAGTGAAATCCTTTAATTGAATCCAAGCAAACACAGAATCACAGTGAGAAATGTCTGGCCTGGGGTGTTCTCCTCACGTGGGACTAAACCCAGCACCACTGCAGGAAAAAAAAACCCAGGAAAAAGCTCTCAGGCAGTGAGTAAATAATGCTTTCCCACATTTATACAAATTTCTGTTTATTCTATTGAGAAGGCCGCTTCAGTCTATTAATTAAGTGTAATTACAGGTGCTCCAGAGCCTGTAATGAGGAAATATTTCCTGTTACCACGTTTATTTACACGAGAGGTCGGATGTGCCCGTCACAACTGCGATGTTGGATGGGTTTTTCATGAAATCAAATGCAGAACCTCGTCTTTCTCACCTCAGCACACACTGAAACACCTCCCCAGGACCTGCTTTGGTCTCTCCCATAAAAAATTTCCCAGGGGATTCACTTTTTCCTCTGTGTTATTTCCTAATTGTCCCGTAACTACTTTGGCAAAATTTGCTTCAGCTCTCTCGTTTTTGGACAATGATGATGAAGAATCTGTTCTGAGCTTCCAAGTGCAGACCCAGATCAATCCCCCAGAGCTCTGAGGTGATTCCTTGCACCCCTCTACAATAAAGGATCCACGAGGGAGTTCCCTGAGCAGCTCCATCACCTCAATAACTGAGTGAGAGAGATCTGAGGAGAATGGGCACCTGGATTCCAGCATCACCAAAGAAGAGGGAAAATCATGGAATCCTGGAGCTTTTTGTGTTGGAAGGGAACTTAAATCCCATCCAGGGATTTAAATCCCACTCCCCCAGGGTGCTCCAACCTGGCCTTGGGCACTTCCAGGGATGGGGCAGCCACAGCTCCCCTGCATTCCTTGCTTATTTGTGCCTTAACTCTGTAGAACAGGGATTTACAGATTTCAAACCTGCCTTTATTTGAGAAGATCCTGATAAAACCCTGCTGGTGTTCAGGTCCTTGGGGCTGCACCAACACAAACCTTGATGTGGGTGCTGTCCTGCACCTCTGAGCCCCTCACAGACACAGAGCAGCAGCTCAGGCTCTGTTTCCTCCCCAGCTTGGAGATCCCAAAGCTGCACTCAGGGACCCCCTGAGCTCACAGAGGTCTGGGGTTTGTCAGCAGGCCTGTCAGAGTCAGTTCGAGATCCCTCATTTGCCTCACAACTGTCAACAAAGGGTCTCCGAGCTGAGACCCCCCAAACTGAGGTTCTGGCCTGTACAAGGGGGGGAGAAAGGCTGCCAGGACTCGCAGGTGTGTTCACTGGACCAGAGACTGGGAACAATGGACTGAGCTCATGTTTACCCTGGTTCGTTCAGTCCCTGCCGTGTGATGACCCCCAACCACAGTACTGCTCACACCACAGACCGTGGTCAGGTGCAGCTGGTTTTGGACAATGGCAGCCTCTCGGCCAAGTTACTCCCCCACCCTGGCAAAAGGTTTTGAAGAAGACCTATTTCATTTTGAAGACCTCTCATTTTGAAGAAGACCTATAAGACTGTGCATTTTGGGACCCTATCTTTGTGCGCACCCCACAGATGAAGACGCATCTACGGGCCTGATCGCCTCGAGGACGCCGTCTCTTCTGTGGTAGCTATTTGATCCCTTTTTTCCCCTCTTTTCTCTCTCTTTCTCTCTTTTCCTTTTTTTTTTCTCTCCCTCTATCGCATAACTGTTGTTGACACTGAATAAAAGTGCATTGTTGATTTAAACTGGTTTTGTCCCTGTGCTGTGTCTCCTGCACTTTGAGATCCCCCTAAAACGAACCTATTAGGACCCCGCAGACCCTTGTGGACCCTAACAAGGCCCTGCACACATTTGGGCAAAGCAAATTAAACTCTGCTCTCCTTCCTCTCCTTCTTGTTTCCTGAACCAGTAGGGGGGAGGGGCAGTCCCAGCTTGCTTCCCAGAGCGAGACCCCCCCCCATTTTGGGAGGTCTCCTCCCAGATTTGCCCTAAACCAGGACACCCAGGAGGGTGACACTGGCTGCTGTCCCATTCCCGTGGGAATGGCAGGGGTGTGGGGAATGGGGTTTGCTTCCCCCAGCAGTGCAGAGTCCCCCACCTTCCTGCTCTTCCAGCCACGCACAATCCCCTCACTGCACCACAGCACGGACAAAAAAACCCGATCTAAAAAACCAATTATTTCCTTCCTGGAGCTCCCTGAAGCCTCTGCAGGTTGGTGGAACAGAAATGGATTTGCGAGAGGCCGTGCACAGAGTCAAGATTTCCTTCCCAGAGCACGAGATTTCTCAGGGCACGGCTGTAAAAACACCAGCAAGAGACCCCTGGGTCACCTCAGCCCCTGCCAGGACTCACAGGGTCACACCAGCTCAGGAGTGGGTCTGGATTAATTAGCTTTGCTGAGAGACAGAACTAATTAAGGTGCACGACGTGGACACAGCTTCAGGAGGCTGAAGCCGACACGGTAAAAAATTTGGGAGGGAGCTCACGGGTCTGTGTTGGTGATGAAAGGTCAGTGGTGGCCAATCCCAGTGGGTGGGGAAGGAGGAGAGGTGGCCACACAATTCTCAGGTTTTTATCTGTTTTTGAGCCCTGAGAGTAAGTGATAAAGTTCGAAGGAGAGCCGGAGTCTGAGTGTTTGCTTTGAAGATTCTTTATTCTTTTTCTCATCTCTACAAATTCTTTCTGCCCAGCCTGGAGTGTGCAGGCAGCCAGAAAAGCAAAGTCTGACCCTCCTACAAAGGCACCTTTAACTTTTATACTCAAACCTACGTGAACAATGTTTTTCCTCCCTGTGCCAATACCCAGGACCCGAGTTACACCGTGAAACTCCACCACAGCCCAGCCCAGAGCAGCAGAAGATGGAGGGCAAGAAGAACCAGGAAAAGGAGAACAGACACACCCAAATTCCTCCATCTTTGCCCTCTTAACCCCTATATTACAATCTAAAATTTACACTTTTCACCCTATGATATACTAATAATTATGGTAATTAAACTCTCCTGGCTGGCATTGCTTCTTTCAATGTTGGCAGCTTTTTCCAGGGGCTCAGATCAAAGGCACTGAGGTATCTTTGGCTTTGTCCCAGGACCCTCAGATCTCTTGTGAGGGTCTTGAGCCTCCCAGGGCACCCAGAGGGGTGACCCAGGCTCCCCCCCACACACACAATGATGAATTCTGCAGGTAACAGCAGCATTGCTTCAGGCAGGACATTGTGATTCCGGACCTCGCGATTCCAGCCTCTCCTCTCCCTCTCCCTCTCCCTCTCCCTCTCCCTCTCCCTCTCCCCTCCCTGGCTGCTCCTGCAGCTCGGGTGAGGCTCAGAGCTGCTTGGCTGGACACACGAAAGCTTCATTTGCATGCCTGCAGCAGCTGGAGTGGAATTAATATTGGGCTCATTATCTCCGCTTAGGATGGAGGAGCCCCTGGGTTTGCAGCTCAAACTGATGGGGGAAAAGGCAAAAAAAAAACTCCTCACATGGCAAAGAGCTGGGGAAATCCCAGAAAGGAGAGAGTTAATCTGGAGTAATCCCCTGGAAAGTTAATGGCACCTGGTGCCATTGATTAAAGGAAGGTGCTGGAGCACACAGCCCACGCCACAGTGCTTTTAATTAAAAGGTGGAAGGGAAGTGAAATCATTTATCCAAATCACCCTGCTTAAAGTTAGGGCCCACTTTGGAAATATCCATTTCCATACATCCCCCAGCCTGGGCATTAGCAATTCCAAGATTTAAAAATTCAAGAGGCTGTTAAAAAAAAAAAAGGGGGGGATTTATTGGCTGCTGCTGTTTAATGAGGCAGCAGGATTCACCCAGGGCAGCGGTGACAAACCTTTTGGGCAGGGAGAATTCACTTTTCCAGCTGCTTGTGAACACCACGCTGGCCTGACTGAATTTAGAGATAAGGATTTTAAAATAAACATCTTCAAACTGCAACCCAAAGACTCTCTGATTTCTTCTTCCAAGCAGGGGCAGTGAGAAAACAGCCGTTCATCACCATTGGGGTTATCTCAGAAGAGATAAACCGACAGAGCGTCAGTGGAAGGGGAGTCACAAAAATGGGAGTCACAAAACTGGGAATCACAAAAATGGGAATCACAAAAACAGGAGTCACAAAAACGGGAGTCACAGGCCTGAACTTCAGAGAGATCAGGAGCCCAAATCCACAGAAAGTGACACAAAACTCACTCCTGTCCCAGAGGGGAATCACAGAGGGACCTTCCCACCTCCAGGTGTGATTCCGTGAGTGCCCCAAAATCACCTGGACTCCAGGCAGGGCCAGCAGAGCCCAGGCCTGGGAGTCCCCACCCTCCTCGGCTCTGCCTTGGCCACTGATTGTTCATGCAGCTCCAGAGGCCTCAATTCCCCATTCCACCGGTGTGTTACATCAAAGGCAGTTGGATTTAACACCATTCACATTTCAGGAGCGTTGGAACCGCAGCGTTTAATACTTTTTTTGCCTCCAAGTTAACTCCTTGCTCGCCCCCCATCTGCTCCGAGAGGAGACCAAGCGTACAAAGTTTTTCCACTGCGCTTCACACCACGTTCCCCAAACATATGGACCTTCCAATCCCTCCTTCTATTGGGATTTCTCAAACCAAGAATGTTTTGACATTAGGAAAAAAAAAATAAATTAAAAATCTTGCAACAGGAGGAGCATCCCTGTGCCACAGGGTGTCACATTCTGGATGGTGCCACGTATTGACAGTAACTGAGAGGTGCCAAGAGGCAAAATATAAACATTTAACCTCTTTTTAGTTTTGTTTGGGAATGAAAATTTAATCCTGAGCCACATTCTGCGGCGATTTTCAGTTAAAACCGCATTTTACCCCCGATGTTTCACCCAGGGAGGGATCTCCTCATCTTTGTGCAACACTTGGGCTTAGAGATCTTTTACACTCAGGTTCCTCCAGGCTGTCTCAGCCAAATTTCTTTGCYGTATTTCACATTCCCACACAAATAAAACCCCCGAAGCAGCAGCTTGACCTATTACAACCCAACTCCGCTCACTCCTCATTTTTAATTCATCTTTTCTCCTTTGACTCCAGAAGACAATCCTTCTTTACAGGCCATGAAAAATTCAGGAGATGCAGAAAGGGGAGATTGAGAGCAGCCCAGTGAAGAAGGAGCCGGCAAAGCCGGGGTTTAGGCCAGGATTGAGGATGTCACTGGGCAGGCCCTGCAAATGCTGAATCAGGCGAGTGTGAATCATTGGAGGGAGAGGATTTCAGGTCTGCAGCTGCTGGGAGGGGGCTGGGGCATTTCCAGGTGTGGGGAAAAGCTGGGAATTGCTGAGGTGTGGTCACTGAAGGGGAAAAAAAAATCAACCTGGTGATCCCAGGCTCTGCCAGCCCTCCTGTGGATGCTCTCCCCAGGAGGAGAAGGGCTCTAAATCTGCTGCAAGCTGGGCCCTCTGAGCCTGCTCACAGGCTTAAGGCTAAGAGTGCTTTGGGTTTTGGTTAAGCCTGTCCCAAAATCCTTTAAAAAAAAAAAGGATGGAGCTAATGAATGCTTAGAAAAATGTAGAGATTTGTTTCCAATTGTACRGGCACGGCCAGAAGGGTCTGGGTTTGTTCTGAACCCAGACAAAGAAGATCAGGCTAATGACTGTGACAATATCAGACGGAATAAATCTCGTGCACTGAAGATGGAGATGTCAGGAAAAGGGAGATCCAAGAATTTACAGATTAAATGGTGTGGTCTGGAGAGGCTTCTGCTTCACCAGGAGTAAAGATGAGCTCTTAAAGCTCAGACTGAACATCAGAGCTTGTCCTGCTGCCGGAGCTGAGGCAGCCCCTCGCCAGCACAATGCCCAAACACGCTCAGAGCCTGCTCAGTGCTGCTAAAAGGGGAAACCCAGAGCCCCCGAGGCCACGGCAGGAGCTGTCTGCAGGCACCATCTGCCACCCAGCTCCTGCCACAAACCCATCTGCTCCTCSTGCCCCTTCCCCAGCCCGGGCTGGGACACGCCACAGAGGCCAAGGGACATCCCTGGCTCAGGTGAGTCYGTCCTGGAAAGCCAAAATTTCCCCAGCTGGGAAATGCCTCTAACAGGTGGGGGGTCAAGCAAGCTGAATAAATCCACAAAATACTTCCGTGCAGTTGAAATTAAGGGTCTGTAAGGATTTGGGTGATGCTGCCAGCCTCAAAGCGAGGAGGTTTGGGTTTGGTTTTGTTTCCTCCGTTGAGCAATGAGGGAAGGAGAGCAAGGGCAGCAAGGAAGGAGGCGAGGGAGGGAAGAAACGGCGCTGTCTGGTCCTGAAATATTGAATCCAGGAGATGCAGCAGCACTGACAAAATACTGCTTTTGTCAACTTAGCTCACATCACCCCAGCAGCTCGGGGAGCCGTGCCAGCGCAGAAAGTTTTGCTGGCATATGCTGAGGTTCTACAGGGAGGAGCTGCCAGCACGGCTTTGCAGAAATAATTACAAAGGCAGAGACGAGGCTCTGCTCCCCCTCAGCTCCTGCTGGGCACAGCTCACATATGTTCTCCCYGCTCCTCTCCCCCATCAGCTCCCGACACAGAACAAGGGGATGAGGGAAAAAAAAAAAGCTGAAGGAAGTTTGGTGTTCCCAGCCGATCGCTGGGTGCAGATGGGATTTGGCAGCGRTGCCCAGGGATTACAGAGCAGGGAGGGATCCTCAGGCACCTCCAGCATCACTAAAACCCCTCCCAGGGGGAGGAACTTGATGAGGAAATGTGGTTCCTTCCAACGCCCTTGTCCTCAGAGCAAGGCAGGGCACACGGGACAGTCCCCTCATTAATAATACCCTGCAGAATCACAGAATTTTTTGGTTGGAAGAGACCTTCAAGATCATCGAGTCCAACCCATGTTCCAACATCTCAACCAGATCATGACACCGAGTGCCACATCCAGGCTTTTTTTAAACACATCCAGGGTTGGTGAAAACACATCCAGGGTTGGTGATACCCCAAGTTTTTGTGTCTTCCCATCCCGCAGGTCTATTGGAATAATCACATTTTGAAATAGATTTAATAATACATTCCCCTCAAAGCCAAGATAGGATGATTGCCATATTCTTATCCATTTTTTTTCCCCCACAGAAATCACACAAATCTGCGTATCAGTGCAGGGAATTCCAGCAGCTGGAAGAGCTGGATGAGTGTGAGAGGTGTGAAAAAAGCCCCGTTTGATTTCCAGAGCGGGGCACAGGGAGCAGACGAGCAGAGCTCTTTGTTTATGAACTAATCCCGTTGCTGGTAATAGGATTAGCAGCAAGAACAGATGCAGAGCAATTCCTGGTGCCTCAGAGCTGTGCAGAGCCAGGCAGGTGAGGGGATGTTCGCAGTCACCTGCAGCTGAAGGAACTCTCCCTTTTCCCCTGCCCACCCTGCTCCCAGCACATTTCCAGCAGCCAGGACCGCGTGGGACAAAGCAGCTGCAGGTTTTGTCGTGTGACAATGGCAGGAGCACAGGACCGACACGTTCCATAAGAAACGCTGCTTTTTTTTTTTTTTCCTTGAGAAAGGAAGGGTTGTTAAGGTATTTTTGGCCTGTCGTGCTGGAGGATAATGATACCTCTGCAGGCTGCTTAGAGCTGCATTCAGGCACGTTTCCATTAGGGCAGGATTAACRACTCCACCTTCRGCACCCCTGGCTGCTGCCTGCTCCCCAAAACCCGATCCAGGAGAGCTCCCAGGCACATTCCCAGGAAGCTGCAGTCACAAAGGACACAAACCAGGSGTTTCAGAGATCTGTTTCCACCTCCTGCACAGCCACACGAGGGGGGAGACCTGCCCAGCTCTCCCCCCACTCCTCAGCTATTGATTTAATCACCATTTAATTACCTGACCCTGGCCTGTGCTGCCTGCTCTGGGGTTTAATCAGGAAATGTGGCAGGGACTGATTCTGACTGACCAAGAGCTTTGCCTCGACTTTTGTGGCTCCAGAAATCCTGGCACTGCTGGCCCCTGGCGCAGGAAGGGGTCCCTGGGCTCCACAAGTGCCCCACCACAAAATTCAGGTTCCATCTCAACCACACCAGAGCAGGAAACCCAAAGGGGCAAATTCAAGGAGTCTGGAATGGCYCCAGCCCCCACACCAGCTTTAAACTCTCATTACCTGCTCCAGTCCACCTCAAATACATTCCAAAGGTGATGCTGGAATTGACTTCCCGTGGAGGATTTGAGGAAGCAAAGCCCGGCAGTTTTAGATCCTGGAGTTCCAGCTGGAAAAGTCCAGTTAGAAATTAAGGAGAAACAAAAGCTGAATTTCGTGTGCCACTAAAACCACGAAAAGGAAGGAGAATAGAGCTGGAAGAGGAATTTCCTTTGGATAATCCACATTCTGATAAAAAAAATATCCTTCCAGTTTTGCCATCAGCCAGGAAGAGGGTGCAGAAAGAAAAGTTAATTCTGGTTCTTTAATTGAATCTCCCATTTCACACCACAGTGCCTGAGCAGGGYGAGGCAGCCAGGCACGCTGTCAATGAGTGGAAATTGAGGTCAAGTTCTCTCACAGGGAACTGGAGYTTTCATAGACAAATCCTGTAAATTGGAATCACCAACTCAAGCCATCATCTCCATTTTCACAACAGAAGTAATAAATAATATTTGGCGCTTCCAGCGCGCTCCTCRGTGAGCAAACTCTGTGACACATTCAATGAATTTTAATTAATTAAGCCTTCCATGGGCAGAGTGTGACACACATTTCATTACTTCAATCMGATTGACCATTGCTAATTACATTAAGGAACCTCCTGCAGGACCTCTCTCAAGTCCAAGGCCAGGGTGCTCCAGGCTGTGCCCAGGGCAGTGACAGACCTTGAAGAACCTGGAATTTAAATGCAAATAAAGAGAAAGGAAAGAGAACCCCCTCCCCAACATTGCCCTTTTCTAGAGACGGAGATGATATTATAAAATCATGGAATCAAYTGGAAAAGARCTCCAAGAGCATCAAGTCCAGCCTTTGAGCAGATCCCACCTAAATTAAACCATCACCACCAAGTGCCACATCCCCTCATTTCTGAGCATCTCCAGCATCTGGGACTCCAGCTCTGCCCTGGGCTGCCCCTTCCAGTGAAGAAATTTTCCCTAAAATCCAACTGAACTTGCCTTGGTACAACTGGAGGCCATTCCCCTTGTTCCAGAGGGGAAAAGGTGCCAGGATTCTGGAAAACCATAAATTTTCATGCGAAGAGCAGAAATTTGAGTTTCTAACTCAGCATTTGGGATTGTAACAGCTCAGAATTGCAAAAGCGCTGGGCAAACACCAAATTCCATCAACACCAAGGGGCTYTCAGTGCTGGAAAACGAGGCCACGMATTCCAGCTTTCCTGTGGAAGCTTTTCTTTTTCCCTTTCCTCACCCAAACACCAGCTCCAACCCAGGCACTGCCTGTGGGGARGGTTTGGAGGGACAGCGCTGATTCCCCACCTCTCAGATTAAATCCAAAAATGGATTTAATGCCTCTTATTTCAGATTTTCCAACACTCTGGAGCTGCTCAGGTGGAGCCAGCAAGGGCTGAACCACTTSAAACTCACCTACAACCCAAAGTGAGGAACACACGACCACACAATGGAGAATTTCCATTTGTAAAACTCTGGTCATTCCCCTCCTGAGGAGCCCTCTTTAAAATTCCAACCATTTTGTTTAAAAGCATGAGCTTTCTGGGAAAGCTGGCCTCYTCTGCACGGGGATTCTTTGATTCAGAGCTGTGTTTTATTCTCTGGAGGGATGCCACACGTGTTCATTTTTCAGTCATTAATTTCTGCTAACAGTTCAATCTCTGCAAGATCAAAGGTAGTTTTGCTATTTAGGTCAGCCATATTTTTTCCCCAAATGAACCAAATGAAAAGTTTATGCGCAGCGCTGTTTAAAAATAATAATTTAAAAAAAAAAAAGAGATAAATTAAGTATTTCAGGAGGTTTGCATGCTCTGTAAGG
>CADDXX010000698.1:404490-420014 GCA_902810485.1 Alauda arvensis
AACTGGGGGATCTTTAGGGTCCCTCCCAAGCCAAACTATTTTGTGATTTTATGAAACAGGGAGAGATTCAGGTAGGGAAAGGGAAGGCTGCTGTCAACAGGCCTGGTCCCAAGTATTTCATTACAGCTCCTGCAAAAAAAAAAAAACAGTTTCATCCCCTACCATTTCTCCTCCCCCACCACGAATACTTCTTTCCCAAGAATTCTCACCTCTTTGTGTTACTTTAATTAAGGGCAATTCTGTTGTCATTGCAGGAAGGAAAACACAATGAGAATTCATGGCATTAGAAAAGGAAGATTTTCCATTGTTATCATGTTCCAGCAAGGCACTTGAGCCATGCAAAGCAAAACCTCCCTGTCGTGGATGTTTCCAGTGTCTGTGAGAAARAGCCACAGGGACAGGGATTGGTACAAGGTGCAAGCACAGAAAAAAAAATCCCTCTCCAGGTTGGTTTTATCAGCCCAAAGTTTGTTTTCCATGGRAYCCTGGAGCTGTTTKGGTGGGAAGGGACCTCAAAGCCCACCCAGTGCCACCTCTGCCATGGGCAGGGACAMCTCCCACTGTCCCTGGTGGCTCCAATCTRGYTTTGGACACTTCCAGGGATCCCAGGGTAGCCACAGCTCCTCTRGRAATTCCATCCCAGCCTCACAGGGAAGAATTCCTTYCCAATATCCCACCTAAATTCCCCCTGTTTCATTTTTGCTTTGAGAAATTCCATCACCCTCTCCCCTGCCTGCCCATTGTACTCGGTGCTGGTCTGTTACTGGGAGCACTGGGTGGCTCTGCCTGGAGCCTCCTCACTTCCTCCCCTGCCAAAGGGTCAGGAAGAATTAAAAGAGAAGAAGAAAAGCCCTGACAAACCCAGGCTGCTGCAGCTCTCAGCTCAACCAGGGGCTGCTGCAGCTTTAAGGGGTTTGGCACGGAGGCAGAGCTGAGGCTGCCGAGCCAAATCTCACACAGGCTCCTTTTATTCCGTGTGCTGCTCGCTGAGGGGGGAAGGMGAGCAACTGTGGCAGAAACAACGTGTGACATGAACACAAAACAAATGCCCGAATTTCAGCTAAATTCCCCAAATTCGCGGGAATTCAGCGCAGAACGCAGAGAGAGGGGRAGGCGAGGGACAAGAAGGGTTTGTGCGCCCCGCAGGCAGAAGAAAGGAGCTGATGGAGCAGCTCCAGTGTTTGCAGGGAATTCTGGTGGGGAATCCAGTCCAGAGTTCCACTTCCATGAATGTGTATCCAGAGTAAATCCACTGCCAGGGGAGCTGGGAGTGTGCAACCAGCAGCAGAACCCAAAGGGACAAACAGGCCAGTCTGAGCAGCACAATGGGGACGGGAACAAATCATGCAAATCCCTAATTTAGCCCCCAAAAAGGGCTGAAAATCACCTAAATCTGTATTACCAGCATTTACGTGCTTATTCTGTCAAAAAGTTCCAGCTGGGTTACTACAGATCCCTCTGGCATTGTCTGGGGTGTAAAACACCACTTACAGATGATCATTGCTAAAAGCCTTATCAATAATTGACAGAATCAAAGGAATATAAAGGAATATAAATATTCCACAGCCCCACTGCCTTTCCTCAGCCTGTTTTACCCTCACGGGGTGGATTTGGCTGTGACCAGGTCACATCAGCCTCACCATGGRTTTGTTCAGGTTGGAAAAGACCRTTAAAACCAATAAWTTTTTTCAAAAAGAYGGCAAAAATTCTGGCAAGGCACAATCTGAGAAAAACTCACTTCACAGTCCTAAACCTCATAAATTCTGTGTTCTGAAAAATCACCCAAACACAGGGCTTAAGTCAACCTGAAGTGGAGCAAAAGGTRCTTCCCTGACCCCATTTTGTACTTTATAACACTTTATAAAATATTTTTTGATCAAACACAAAAGAATTTAGAAGTAGCACCGTTCCAACGGCAGATCAACCTTTTCTCTGGCTTATCTCTCTCAAACCCAGATTTTAAGATAAAACCTCTCARGGTGTTCAGAACAGCTGGAAAAGGTATTGACATGGTGTCAGAGAAATGAAAAGTACATTTCTGTAATCTCTGAAGCTGCTGATCATTACAGACTTGTCATCTTATTACAAACCCAAATCAATGCTTTTTTTTTTTTTTTTTTTTTGCTATTACAGCATAATCTATGCTGAAGAAGAATTCCACTGATTGCTTTGTCAATGCCTGATATGGAACCAGACAGAGACTTTCATGGGAATCATTTCCCCCTTTCCCCTCCAAAATCTGTCAGACCCCCAGATTAGATATTAAATTCTTTGACTCCAGACTCCCTGGCTGGCAAGGACAAGCTCAAACACCATCTCAGAAATAAAAATGATTGTTGGATTTGATATAAAACAAGCAGGAATCTTTCTATGGATTTCTTTCTATGGATTTCCATGACAGTCTGCATTTTCAGCTTTGAGAAATTAGCTCCATCACGCTCCGTTCTATGAACTCCATGAGGAGAAAAATGTTCCAAGTGCCAAGCATCAAAAAATCCTTTTGCCACTGCAGAAATGTCTTTCAATACAAATCTGGGTCAGACCTTAAACTTGAGGCCTCTGGAAGAGATCACCAAAGTGCAGCACTCTCGGTAAAAATTGATGAAACTCAGCAGAGCCCTCAAAATTCACAGCCACAACCACAGCACTGACACTGAGACTTCCAGAAACACCTGTGTGAACCCAYCCAACCTGTGTGAAAAGGGAAAGGAACATCAGGAATTCCCAGGGGTGTTGCTTGTTAAAAAAATGTGGAGAAAAGACATGAAGAGATACCTACAGGCCAAAAAGCAGAGAATAAATGATATAAAGTTGTTGCAGCCCTCTTAGAGGGTAGAAATGAGCCYRGACACTKCTYRTTCATCACAGCATGGAAAGGGGCCTGGYTTATTCCTCTTCACAGCTCAGCCACCCTGACYCCAACCATTCCCTGCCTCTGGCTGCAGCAGCTCCTGCTGGAGCTTTCCCTGGCAGCCTCTGCCTGCTGCTCATTTCCTGCTGAGCTCTGCCTGCAGGGCTTGGTTTGCAGCCTCTGACTGCAGGCTCTGCCCTGGCCAGACTGTGACTGCAGCTTCCAGCAGCAGCCTCTGCCTGCAGGCCCAGGCTGAGCTCACAGAGGGATTCTCTCTCCCCAGGGTCCTGCCTCATGATCCTCTCATTCCCGCTTCCTCAGGGTTCTCCTCCTTCACAATTCCCCTCCCCAGCTCACTCACTCCCTTTTAACACTCTTTACTGGACATAGCTCTGACTCATCAGGGGCCAGGCATTATAGGGTAATTAACACAGCTGTTAATTATCAGAGCTGAGGTCACCTGTATTCCCTTCTTCCACCATTGTGAGGGTGCACTGGTTTAAAAGTTGAGTTCTTCCCTCAGGTAGAGCTGCAGCCCATCGTCCTCCCTTAGTCCTGTGCACATCCAGGGGTTGTCTCACATGGCAGAGGATCAGGAACTGCTCAGTTTGGAATACAATCTGATTGAACTTTCAATTCCGAATTGATAAATGAAAAAAAAAAAAGAGCAGAAATCTCCTTTTTACAGGTCAGATCCTGCACTTGAAAAGGACAGCAAAGAGGAAAAACCTCCAGTTTCCCATCCTGATGTTGGGAAGGAGCACCAGTGACCTCCTGCAATGATTCCCACYCGAGCCGAATCCTTCTGCAGGCACGAGACCCCCGGGGTTGACATAAATACAGCAGTCAGAAAGGATCATAATTATTGCTGGCTTTTAATGATTTTAATGAGCTGGGAGAACGAAAGGCAGGTTAACCATTCATCTGTCGCTGACAGGTTTCATTAAAAGCTCGGAGCGTCTCTGTGCTGAAAGGTCTCGTTTGACACATTTTGTCTGCAGGTCAGAACGCAGCCCTTCCATCTTTTCCAGCTGCAATCACATTGCATTTGCAGGATCTCTGCTCTCCCTAACAAAGGAAGGTTTTTAGGAGGCAAACACTGCCTGACAAATGAGCTTTAAACCAGGCATTATCCCTGTGGCCTCACTGAGTTATTTGTTTCCCTCACTTCGGTATCAATTGCACTGCTGGGGACAGGGAGGATCCAAAGGGAGGGAAAATAAATCCATAAATAAAAACAATCATCTTTTCCACAACGAAACCATTGCCCTTTTTGTTATATTGATAAAGCAGGGCAATAGAGAGCGATGATATAAATGTATTCTATTATTAAAAAAACCCCGAGATGAACCACACCCAAAACCCCAAACCAACCCCTTCCTTCCCAAAAACTCAACTCCCAGCTCGTTTCTAGCAATATCATGGAAATCAGAAATCATGGAAAGGTTTGGGTGGCAAGGGACCTTAAAGTTCCTGTAATTCCACCACCTGCCATGGACAGGGGCATCATCCACAATGCCAGGGTGCTCCAAACCCCACCCAGCCTGGCCTTGGACACTTCCAGGGATCCAGGAGCATCCACAGCTCCTCTGGGCAGCTGGAAATTTGGCCCATAAAAGGCCCATCCGTGAGGAATTCTGGCCAGAGACCAGAGCAGGAGGTTCTGAAGGATGTGCTCACAATTTAAAAGGTCAGAAGTGACCCAAGGGGTGACCCCACATACCCCCAACTCTGGAATTGCAACTGCGGGCCCAGGAATGCATTCCAGGACTATGGCAGATCACTTCCCTACTCCATTCCATCATCTGCATTTCTCCTTCAGTCATTCCAAGTGCAGGGAGTTTGCTGGCGAAGCTGTTTGTTGGTATTGACTGAGGCAACACGTTCCAGCTTCAGCAGGAAGGAACGCGACGGATTCCAGGAATGGGAACAGGATGCTCCGAGGAGATGCCAYCACCAGCAGAAGGTTTTATTGGAGGCGCTCTCTCTGACCTACCARCAGCTCCTTTTCCTTCCAGGAACACTGCTGTGGCCCTGACTTCTTTGAGTTTTAGAAATTTTAAGCTCGTTAGCAGCTTGTTGTTAGCAGTGCCTGTCTCAGGGCAAAGTCCTTGAGACTTTGTTCCCAGAACTGTCTTTTTGTAAACAATTTCCATGTTCTCAACACAGTATCTTTTGCACCTGGTGTTTGGGGTTTTTCTGCTTTGCCCAACGGAGTCAGAGAGGTGTTGATGTTGTTAACCAATCATGGAACTCTCCAGGAACTGTGCTATAGATATGAGTGGGGAAATCAATAAAGTGAGCCTTCATCTTGGAARACTCAACAAAWCCTTCTGAATTATTGGAGTCTTGCGTGTCCTATAGGGACACACCGCCACAGCCCAGGCAGGATTTTTTTCCCTTTCTCAGATTCCTACTCACTAAACATTGGAATGGCATGAGAATTCCATGAGGGAAATCAGCAGCCAAATAAAGATAATGGCAGGGAATGAGCACCGTGAAAGGGGATTAGCTGTGCTGAGTTAATAGGATCACCCATCACCTCACCAGGGAGTGCGGGCAAACCCCCTCTCCTTCCTCCCCTCCCAGGCAGCTCCATCCAGCCATACCCTTGGCATCTCCTCAGAATAAATGTGCCCATTTGAGGCTTCTAGGAAATAATGACTTGCACTAATTACTCTGATGAGGATTCTACTTTGACTTCCCTCTTGCTGGATTCCTTTTTCTCTCCCACATAAAGCCACGCTGTTGGAAGAGCTGAGYTTAATGAGTTTCATGGTGTCAGTCCAGTTTTCTCTTGGAGCAACCTCCATAAGCACCAACCCAATCACACTAATTAGGCCCCTCGTTGCCACTGTCTGCAGTAAAGCCAAGGACAGGAGGGATATTAACCCACCTCCTTTATGAGAGCAATCTCGGAGCAATCCCCACAGATTTAAACGGAATTACGCTTGCAGAGGGCCAGGGAGGAACAAAAAAAACCACCACACTGAGAGTCCTCACCTCAGGTTGAGGACAAATCAGATATTCTGAGGTTTGATGCATCCCTGCCCAATGCAATTACAGCTCYGGTGAAGGTCGTTATATTGATCTGGGACAGGGGAGAGCAAGGGAAGATGCTCCTGCCCTGCTCAGACAAAACTTGGAAGGAAAATCTCCCAAGCAACGTGGGAGGGAACCTGAGTGATCTGCAAGGCAGGATTTTTTAATTTTTTTAAATCAGAGAAGGGAAAGTTTCWGTTGTTTCTCCAAGAGTGGATTTTCAGCAGAGGGATGGGGCAGGAGAGGGATAGATCAGCTTGGCAGAGTGGGAATGTGGGGATGTTGGACATTCCCACTTGTCCTTACTTGCTTCCTCACGCTGGTCCCAGGTCAGGAATGCTCAGGAAGGGAAGGAGGGAGCACAGAGCTTGATTAATGTCTAAATTATCTACAGGGATCTTGGGGAGAGATGAAGATTTGACCTTTCCTGGTTTTCAGCCACCCACAAATAAACACCGTGGACAGAAAAGTGAGGACAGCTCCAAGTTCAAGCCTCGCTGCTGTAAATTATTCCAGGCTGGGCTGCCAAACCCAAAATAAAGCCCTGAGATCAGCAGCCCCTCCTGGAAGTGTCACCCCCCAATCCTCAGCTGCACTGAGCGTGGCAGAGAACCTAAAATCAATAGGACAATGACAGAGAGTCTTTGCACACGTTGTGCCATCCCCTTTGTCTGAACACTCCACAAGAAATCCTGGGAGTTGCCTAATATCACTCATTTTTCCTGGTTCTTTCACAATAGCATTTAGAAAATGAAACACAAAGGTAATACTGTGATTTAAATCCTATTTTGAAGAACACTGGCTCTTACGGGGTCATAAAATTTGGAAAACATACAGGAGGAGAATTGCRCAAGGAACTGGAGGGATCTTGGAGGATGGACTGAAGGCAGAATTGAACGTGCATTTGCATTAATTAACAGTCAGCTGGTGATCGTCCTGCCTCTRTTTTTTAAACACCTCAGGAGGTGCCAGCAAACAGAGGGGCACAGCAGAGCTGAGCAGCACCACAGCCACGTTCTGCCCTTGTTCCTCACRCTCTCCTCGAGCCTCTCAGGCTTTCAGGCGCTTTTTGTGCCTTGAGAGTTGATGATGGAGTTCCCAAGAGAGACGAGGCCAGGCAGCTGCTTTGAAGAGTTGTTTGTTCTTTTCTGATCTCTAAAAGTTCTCTCAGTCCAGTGTGAAGTTTGTGGGAAGCCAGAAAAGCAAAATCWGCCCCTCCTACAATGGCACCTGAACTTTTATAATCTAAATTATGTTAATAATGTTTTCTTTTAAATACCAATAACCATGACCCAGGTCAGACAGTGAAATCTCACCAGAACCCAATCAAGAAAAGGCCCCCAGCCCTGCAAAGATGGAGGGGAAGGAGAAGCAGGAAAAGGACAAAAACCACACCCAAATTCCTCCATCTTTGCCCCATTCTATCTATACAGTAAAATCTAAAAATTCTACTCTTCACCCTGTGACATAACAATAATCACGCTAATTAAACCCATGTGGTTTGCATTTCCTCTCTCAGACGTGGCAGCTTTTCCCAGGGGGTTAAATCAAAGGCACGGGGTATTTTTGGCTCTGTCTCGAGATTCCAGGAGCACCCAAAGGGGTGACCCAGGTTCCCACTGAGCCCACGAGAGTCCTGATCAAAGAGCTCATCCCTGCTGCAAGCACCCAGCCCGGCAGGAATTCCACAGGGACATCCTGGAGCTGCTTCACGCCTGGAGTGCAGAGTGGGTGTGAACTGAGGTGCGGCAGAACCCGGGACAAAGGGTGGGAAATCCCAATGGATGCTGCCCTGACACAAATCCCCCCTGACTCAGTGAGGATTTTGTGACAAGAAAAGGAAGGTGAGGCAGGGAATGCCAGGAAGAGCAGAGCAGGGAGTGGTGATCCAACAGCAGAGGCTGGTCAGGGTTAGAATCAACAAGAAAATGCCCTGCTCAAGAGTATTTGCATTTTTTGGTCAGATGTGTTTTGAGTCTTCCTTTGAAGAAGCAGATCAAGCTCAGGACTTCTTTGTCTATCAAGGAAATGAGAGGAAAAAAAAACCCCTTGGAATCTGAGCATCCACCTTGGTTCACACTGTTTAAAATCTACCAGCCCTTAATCTCCTTTCGGCAGATTTAGTTGGATTTAGACGGCAGAAGGCAGAAAAGGGTGCAACGGGCACGGGAGGAGTGGAAAGAAAGGGAAATCTTTAAATTGCCATCGATGATCAGAGGCAGGGAGGCAAAGGYTGCTGCCCTCGGGGCAGGATTTGTTACAAATCCGTGTTGGGAGCAGCTGCATCCTCTGGGGATTGGCAGGGAGGGACGGAGCCTTTCACCCTTCGGGGCTCTGGTTCAAATCCGGGGCATGGGTGGCTTTCAGCAATCACAGGCACAGGCTGCAAACTGATTTTCCCTCCTAATCTCAAAGCACCGAGGGATGTGCACGGGGAGCTCCCCCTCCTGTCCTGCTCCCGGGCACATCCCTTGGATATTTGCAGGAGATTCCCTCTGCTCCCTGAGACAGAACTTGGGCGTCTCAGCCCTTCTGCTGAASCACTGTTCAGTGATTTTTGGGGATTTTCCAGCAGTGAAAGAAATTCCAGTTACTCTGGAATTTGCCATGCAAGGCTGAACCAAGAACTGAACAAAACCTGCTCGCTCCAATGGATGGATTTYCCCATCAGTTCCATGAATGATTATGGAAGTTTTTTATGTAAAATTGGTTCAGTTCTGCTCCTTTTCCCCTCTCATGTCGCTTCACAGGAAATTCTGATTATTCACCATAATTTGGGACAGGAACTGTTTCAAAATGCCAGTTTGCAATGGAACAGATCTCAATTCAGGGGGGAGACTGAGATAAATTAAGGAAAGGAAGGAATTAAGGAGGAAAGAAAGATGAAAAATCTTAGGGGGTTTTGTCCTACCAACATCCCAGTTCAGGTATTGACTGAGATCCTTGAAAGGCTCCTCTCACTCACAGAAATCCCCTCCCAGTCCCCAGGTAGTGGTGGCTCCTTTCTTCCTTGGCAGGAACGTTTCCTCTGTCTTCATCCTCAGGTTAAGAGAGGTTTAGGGAAACCTAAAGAGTTTAGGAACTTCAGCTGTCCAGAGGAAAACAGACCTAAACTCACAAAGCCATGYGCCAGACATTGCATGGGATTCTTCTTAATGAGGGACACAAATTCCCAGCCCTGACTGTGGGGCTGCCACAATTCCAAGCACATCCCATTCCTGGAGACATCCAATCCCTCTCACTGCCAGCTGCAGGAGGATTCCCTCATTCTTTTTTTTTTTTTTTTTTAGTTTTTTTTGTGTTGAAAAAAATTCTTTGTTATTCAATTATTCAGCCAAACAAGTTTCCCCTGGTTTTCTTCACGCCCCTTCCCTGCTCTCCTTTGCTCCCTGTGTGTTCTGGCAGCAGCAGAAGCGTTTCCAACGGAATTTTCCCAGCTTATGTTACACTTGATAAAAGGAGGAATTACCAAACATCCCCAAGAACAGCCCCTAGGGAATGCTCTCTGCATGCTCTCATTAGGGCTGGCTCCAACTTTTATTTTCATTTTGGTTGGGAGTATTTATTTTAKAGTTGAAAAGCACCTGTCCAACGGATCAAACAAGGCATGGAAGCACCCAGAGCTTCCCAATGTTCRCAGACACAAAGAGAAAGACAAAGGAGAGAAGGGACAAAGAAAGGAGAAAACACACAGAGAAACCAGGATTAACAAATTTAACCAAGTCAAAGGCCCAGAAGAAGGCAGAGGATCAGATTTATTCACACAAAACCAGGATCCTCATCCCTTCAGCCAGGAATGAGGGCCACAGGTGAGACACAAATGATGCTGGCACAATAAAGAGCATTTTGCTGTTGTGTATTTTGAGGACACCCCACCTGCACGGCTGAAAGRTCCAAGTAGGGATGTTTTTAAGTGCAGATATTTCCCTGCCCCTCCCCGAGCTGCCAGCAGCTCTGGCAGGTAACGAGCACAGCTCACTTTGATCCTCTTYTCAGGCAAAAGGAGCAACACGGGGAGCTCCAGGGGATTCAGGCTGGCCCAGGGTGGGGTGGACAGGTGGGAAATTCACATTCAGGTTTTCTTCATGAGCATAAAAATGCAGCAGCTGCAGCCTGGCACTGTGCTCTGATCACCAGGATCCCCATCATCTGAGGGATCCCTTTCTTATCTCAACTGTCCTTGTGCTGTTTTTCATGGAGAGAGAAACACTCGGAGAATTCATGACACAGATTTTGGCCACAGCCACTCGTTTGCTTCCCCCAGGGCAGATGAGGGAGGTTTTATCTCCAAAAACCCTGAACTGGAAATGCCCTGATCCCTGTAGGCGTCAGGATGGACCTGCCCAAGCACGAGGGACAGGAGAGAGGCACAGGGATATTCCTGGCCACGGAGATAATATACAGAAATCAGCTCCCAGGGTGAACCCTGGACAGTGGCACAGTTTCACATGGACAGATCTGAGGATTGAATTCCTGGACATGCAAAATTCTCAGCCTGAGATCCCACAGAAAACTGCAGGGTTCCTGTGGGATAAYCCTCACACCTGCTCCCTACACTGAACCGTTTTCTACTGCGATAACTCCTAATGGCTTCTGAAACCCCAGCTACCCAAACCTTGTTCCTTTTTTTGGAGGCCCTGCATTAATTCCCATGCTATTTGCACTGTTTCCTAGGACAGAGAGAATTCCTAATGATAGGCAAGGTTTGTTGAAGGCAGCAGCTCTTTAGGCCTGGCTCCCCTTAACAAACCAAGGCTCTTCATCTGTCCTTTTAAGTTATCCTCAGAAGGCTTTATTTCAACAGTGCAGATAAAAACTGAGTCTTTTTAAGTAACTGCTTTATCCTCTTTGGGAGGCAATTAAAGAGTGCAAGAAATTACCACCTTCTGTTTCTATTCTTGTCAGGCCTGGATAATTGGTTTGTTTTAAGGGAGGGAAAAACCAGTCAGACATTGCCAGCTCCAACGTTTCGAGCTGCTCGGAGATGAGCAGGGCAGCAACAGCTCTGCCAAAGAAAAGGACATTTGGGAGAGGTGCCCTGAGTTCCCCTGCAGGCAGGTGAACTCTGTCAGCTCTGGGGTCATCTGGATCATCAGAAGAGCAAGGAATTCCCTCATCAGTGTCCTGCCATCCTCTCCCCATCCTTCCTCCATCTGGGATATGCACAAAGTTTTAGAGCACGCTCAGGTAAATTTTTGCAGGACCAGTTGAGCTCTTCCTGCTGTGCTGCTTCCCTGCCTCCTCTCAGGGCTGGGAAATGCAGAACAAAGCCCTGCAGATCCCTCTGGATCCCAAACTGACCAATTTCCATGTTTCGAGGTTAGCACTGCTGATTGAAGTGTGCTGAGTTTCAGTGAACACACAGTGATTAATACACATTTTATTACAGGGGAAGGATCCTTTTGTCCTAGGTTGCAATGTAAGATGTTCCCAGTGTCTGTATTCTACCTCCATCTCCATGAGCTGCTGAAAGCAGGTGGGGCCGTGTTTTCCCTGCCCCATCCCTCCGGGATATCTCCTGTCCATGGCCCATCCATGCCCCACCCAGGGCTCACAGGTGACTCCCTTATCTCTGTCCATGGCCCATCCATGCCCCGCCCATGGCTCACAGGTGACTCCCTTATCTCTGTCCATGGCCCATCCATGCCCCGCCCAGGGCTCACAGGTGACTCCCATCTGGAGCTGTCTCTGCTCAATGGGCAATCAAGGACCCCCTGTGTGATCATGGAATGACATCAGCCCATTGGGAGATGCTCCGCCCAGGGGGGAGGAGCCAAACATTCCCACCTGGATATAATCTGGAGCTTGGGACAGCACAGATCTCACTGACTGGATTCCCAGAGGGAGAAGGAGCCAAGCATTCCCACCTGGATTTAATCTGGGGTTTGAGACAGCACAAGGAGCCCTCACTGAGTGGATTCCCAGAGGACAGGAGCTGCCAGATCTTTCTACAGGATCACTGCTTCAACAATTCCACTTCATCTGCACTGCTGCCACCCCCCTAATGAACAGGGTGTCAGCTTGGATTCTGACTGTCAAGGATCATTTCCTTTTTCACTGTTTCATTTATCGTTTTTATATTAAATGGTATTTCTGACTTAGAGTCTCTCACTGGTTTTGCTTTCAARCCAGCACAGCATTAAAGATTCCAGAAGCCCCTGTTTCCCTTCCTACTCCAGGAGCAGGGAATGACCTCCCCATGCCTCAGGCAGCTCTGCAGGCTCTGGCAGCAGCAATTAGCAGCCTGACCCACGTTAGCTGTTTGCCAATAAAGCAATTCCTTCGGCTGCTGCTCTTTAACTACAGGCTGGGAATCAACTTCTGCAAAGACAAATCCATACAATCACTAAAATTGATCAAGGGTGGATGAGGGAATGACAGAAAGTTTCTGGGCTGGATGTATCCACAGTGCACACGCCTCAACTTGAAAGGTTTGAAATTCAATTACAGAAACTGAAATAAATGACCATAATGTTTTCTATTATCAGATACATACAAATCATCTTCCCTTCCTTCCCCTGCCCCAATAAAACAAATTTCAATTACTTTTTCATAATCAACAAGCTTGACCTTCTATCAAAGTCCTTTGGCAGTGCAGAACTTTGGAAGTTAAATCATAGATCAGAGTTAGGACAACACAGCAGAGGATCTGCAGCTTCCAAGTGCAGCATCTTGGTTAAAATAAAACAAGGATCGAGTGCTTAAAATGCAGCTGGAGTACCCAGAAGAAAAGATGAGCATGGCACATGCTATGGAACACCAAAATCCTGGGAAATTATTGGGTTTATACAGAATTCCTGGTGTTTATTCAGTCTTTGTGTGAGGCTGCAAAACTCTGGGGTGTCCAGCAGAAATCCCCATCTTTGCCACTCAGCTAAAAATTCGTGGATGTGATTCCCCCTTGGAATCTGCAACTCTCAAATGGGGAAAAATATTTATCAGGTGGCTGAAGCCAAGTTTAAAACATGGCCTTAATGGAGTTAATTGCCCGTGGAACAAGTGCTTGGTGCAGATATTTGAGCTGGTTTTAGGGCTGGTGTTGAGCTGAGCCTACAAACCCCCTGGTACTCAAATCAAAGAGGTTCATTTACACTTCTCAGTAACCTGCAGCCAGAAATAGCAGAGCTAAAAATAAGATTTTTTCCTCCGCCATTCATCCCCAACCCCTCAGAAATCAGTTGTTTGCTGTGCCTGAAAACCTTTTGAGGGTGATTTTCTGGGGGTTCTGCAGGTCCACAGCACATTCCTCTCACCCTGGAGTAGCCAAGGAGTGAGTGAGGGCTGTGACGTGCAGCCAGCATGGAGCTGCCACTCCAGATCCTCAGGATTTGCAGGAAAAGCTCTTTTACTGACACAGAAACTGCCCAGAACTCATTTCTGAGACACTCTCAGCAAACTCCCCATTTCTGAGGCGACTTCTGAGGTCTGGAGCCTTCTGCTGCTGTTTGAAGAACAAAGCTGACACCTGAACTTTCCACAGGACGGGTGGCTTGGGAAGGTTTTGTAGCCCAGGTGGGAGAGAAGTGGTTTCAGCTGAGGAACCTCCACATTAAAGGCCTCAACTTCACCTACTTCAGTGGTTACTTCTCCTCTAGGATGGATTTTGATGGCAGGAACCTCCCCCAGATCCCAGTCCCTTTATTTTTATTTCAGTGGCATTTTTAGGTGGAATTAAATATCCCCACACAGCAAGATCTATTGACAAAATAAACCTGTTGGAAACGTTACAATCCCATCTCAGCCACCCCCTAAGCTTATAGATACATAAAATTTGCATTAAAAAAAAGCATCCTGAGCCTTTTCCTCCCCCTGCCTCCTTCAACGCGATATGATTTGGGCTCTGGTTTTACATCCCCACAAAACATAATAATAAAACAGGGAGTTTTGGTTGTCAGAGGAGCRAAGAAAACAAATAAACAAACAGAGTTGCCAAGGTTACTGACACTCCTGGCTGAGATGAATGGAATTGGTGGGGAGGAGAGACTCAACTCCCATTTTCACAGTCCTCCCACCTCAGATGGGACCAGCCCTTATAATTTATTCCTTTCTTTCTCCTGGGAAAATTAAATCCATTTGCATCCAGCAGAACTCTTCCTGCGCTGCCTTGAGACCGTGAGGCCCCAAGAGCAGAGGTGGAATTGCCCTGGCCTTGAAGTGCTGATCTGCTGAAGCTCCCACAGCCCACCTCATGCTCAAACCAAAGAGCTGCATTTGCACTTCTCAGTAATCTGCAGCCAGAATTAGTAGGGCTAAAAATGAGGTTTTTTTCCTCTGCCATTCATCCCAGCCCCTCAGAAATCAATGGGCTGCTGTGCCTCAGCCTCATGGGGGTAATTTTCTTAACTGTGTCTCCATTGCAAACAAGTTGTTCCTCGTGTTCTCTGAGACACAGAGCAGCTGGTTTAGAGCAGAAAGGTGAAAGTTTCCCTGTCGTGCTTTTGATCTAAACCTGCCATGGAATATCCAATCAAAACTGGGACCAGCTTTCTGATCTGCTGGTAAATTTAATGAAATTTCCCTTTCAGCAAGTGGTGAAACACTCCTGAGGGGTTCCCAGCTGCTTCCTGGTGTGACAGATCTTTGGGAGAAGGATCAGAGCAGGGACCACAACAGCACCCAGGGATGAAGGCCCCCAGCTGGGTTTGCTGCAGTCTCCACATCCTCACAGCTCTGCTGAGTCACTGTTTTTGGTGTTGCTGGTGGGTTGGAGAATCATGGAATGGTTTTGATTGGAAAGGACCTTGAATCCCATCCAGCTCCATCCCCTGCCATGGACAGGAACACCTCCCACTGTCCCAAGGTGCTCCAAACCCCATCCAGCCTGGCCCTGGACACTGCCAGGGATGGGGCAGCCCCAGCAGGTGTTGGACAGAGGGAATGGAGACAGCCCAGGACATCTGGGTGTGCCCTGACCTCAGCCAGGGAGGGCTCTCCAAGCTGACAGGGAATTCTGAGCCACCTTTCCCATTCAAGGACTCCTTCAGGGGCCCCTGCAGTGACAGGAAGCTCTAACAGAGAATGAAGAGCACATACCTTAATCCATCATTAATTCCAGGAGCAATTTAAGTCACCTCTCAAAAGAATAAAGATTTTAGGATCGCTGAGCTGAGTTTTTCAGGCTGTCCTCTCCAGACTCCCCTTTGTCACCAAAGGATCGTTACTCTCCAAACCAAACAAACTCCACGTGCTTCCTATGAAGAGTTTTATATCTAAAGATCTAAAACTCCTGACTAAAACCAGGCTGGGAGCTGGCTGGGCTCCATGCAATGTTCATTGGAACAGGTCAAAGGCAGAGCCCAGCACTGCAGGGAACTGGGAATTTTTGCCAATTAATCCCATCCTTAATAAACCAAATAAACCCAAAATGTCCCTGGTGCCAGGCATTTCACTGGCACAGGCTGAGCCCTCAACAGAGGGGGCTGGAGAGGGAAGGAGTCAACTCTGATAAGTGCTGCAGACACTGGGCAGATGGTTCCAGTATTTGACCACTCTTTCTGTGAAAAACTTCCTCCTTAAATCCAGCCTGAATCTCCCTTGGCACATTTTGAGACTGTGTCCTGTCTGTTCTGTCTGTTGTTGCCCGGAGAAAGAGCCCAACCCCAGCTGAGCACAGCCACCCTTCAGGAAGCTG
>CADDXX010000699.1:0-18141 GCA_902810485.1 Alauda arvensis
TTTGTTGTTTTGTTTGGTTGGGTTTTTTAACCATTCCAGAGTTTTGCTGTCAGCAGACAGCAAATAATCTTGTGGTGTTTGTACCCTAAGAGTGTTGCATATGGGTCAAATTCATCCTGACTCCAATATTTTTTCCCCACAGTTATTTATGGACATAATAATGATTAACTGAAACGAAACTGCAGGCGTCTGTTTCCTTGTAATATTTGACAAATAAGCTGTGGTCATCAGGAGAAATAATGGAATTTTGTTTAGTGGTAAAGGTCAACTCAACTACTTCCATAGTTTTTCTGCTATTGAAGGAGCATTTTGTTGTGTTTTTGCTAAGGAGTTCTCAGATTAACTCACAGACATGGGATTGTTGTAGTGTTAGGAATATTACTAATTACGTTACTACTGTATAAATATTCTCTCCATACAGAGGGAGGCCAATTGAAACTTATTTGTGCCTCCTATGTGATGGCAATGCAAATCACTACGGAGAACTAACTCCCCACAGACTTATTTATTTCCTTTCAAGCCTGCTTTTGTTGTTGGGGCAGGGATGTCCTGAAGATCCTTCAGGGCCAAAGGGTGGCTTGGCTCAGATCCAGAATCCTTCACAAGTATTGAGGGCTCAGGGAAACAGATATAAGTCTTATAAAGAGACTAGCACCAGTATGTAAACTAAATCCCTAAATCCCCCTGCAGTGCACACTTGTATGGTTTTACTGTACCTGGACTGTCTGTCTTAGCTGCAGAAGATTCCTTGCTTCAGACAAAAAACCTGTTTCAAAAATGCTGGTCCCATCGTAGGCTTCAGTCTGCACTCTGTGCTTCAGGGACAAGTTCTTGTGTTTTCAAAGTCATCATTTGAATGTTCCCCTGTAAAAAGGACGTGTGAAATTTGGGTTCCTTTCTCTTCTGTTGCTATTTTTTCACAAATGAGTTAGGTTAATTATTGAAACAAATGAGCGTAGTGTTTATTTAACTGGGGAGATTAATTCTGTTCTGGTTCCCTAATTCTTTGCATTTTTCCTGACTATTTCTCTTTTTCAAGACTGGTTTCTTAGTTTGTGTAACAAAAAAAGAATAAGCATTTGTGGTTGGTATTTAAATTTTTCTTTTCTGAGCAAGTTTGCAAGAAGCAGTTCAGTTTCTTGCAAGGGAAAGATGAGGTATTAAGACAAGTCAAAACTCCATGCCTGATGTATCTTGTTCTGTAAACTGCACAAATTGCATGAATACAGGAATGTACTGTTGGGTCAAGCCATGAAGAATGTGGGCAACTTCAGCAAGCATCTGAGTATTTTCCACTCCAAATGTTAGCTGAATTTATTAATTCTCTGCTGAAAGATGCAGTATACTGCTCCCTAAACATGGTGACAGGTTGAACATTTTCTGTGCTGAAAGTATCCTTTGAACATCTTGTTTCTGTTCCAGAGAACATGTATGAATGCAAAAGACCTGCAAATTATTAAAAATCCTTTATAAGGATCAAAAAGAAAAAAAAGAAAAGAAGCACTACATTAAAATCTGCCTTGTTAGAAGTTTTGTACAAAATTCTGCATTTGGATGCAGTTTCTTCAAATAAAACAATAGACATTGAAAGCACCATTATTAATCCCAAATATCTGTTTTCTTCTATTAGGTGTAATCTTGAGGATGCATTTCTCACTAGCAGAGAACAGCAAACTCGAGTAATAACAAAACCTTTATTACGAACATGCCTTTCATTTTCTTGTGACAAGGGGTACACATAAGAATGTGTATATGAACAAAATTGTTTTGTGCAAAATATGGATGTAAATGTTCTTTCTCTTCATGTCTTAATTTTGCTAAGGTAAAAAAAGACTGTGATACTGCATGAAATTTGATGAATACTCTGATTTGATTATAACATATTATAAATTCTGGAAAGCTTACCAGCAATTACCTGCATTTTAGTACAGGAAGCTCAATTTTGTCCATATAACTTTTTCTTACAGTTCTGTTTAGAAAATTTCCACTTTCTTATTTGCATGTGTATGTTCTCAGCTTCCCTTTCTACACCTTAATGGGTGTGAACATTTCTCAGTGAGATGCTTGCCTTAGAACAATGACAGTACTGCATGCTGCCCATTGAGAAATCCTCCTCCACAAATTGAAATGAAGGAAACTAGGAAATTTTGGTACATTTAATTACATTTTAATTAAGAATAGGGCTGAAAAAGATGATTTTTTTTTCTGATGTAGGACCAACTAAGTATTCCTTAGAGGCACTAAGTTATTAATATGCTAATGAATTTTCTTTTTTTTCTGACCAAGTTGTAGCCAGCATGAAAATTGCCAGCATTGACATTCAAAAGAGTTTTTAAATTGCTAAGTGGAAAATTGAAGAGAAATTGATGTTTTACAGTAGAGTGGATCTTTGATTAAATGTTACATGCAATCACCAGTTTTCCCAAAAAGGTGTGGGGTGTAGCACAGTTCAGGAAATATTTTGCTAGTACAAATTTTATATTCGTTATGTGGATGTTTTTTATGGGAACATGGGTTATACTGTACTCTGTGGATCACTATTTCCACTTTAATATCACTTCATGTTCTCTCAAACAGAGGAAGATCTGTGGATAATTGCCAGAAAGAGGAACAGTGCAACCCAGACATATGTCTCAAGTAACCATATTATTTTCAGTAAAATAGTAGGGAACATGAATGAAACAACCAAACAAACTCTTGGTTTCAGGAGAACTCATGTCCCATCTGTAACTGCAGGATTATTCTGTGATATGCAGTTAAATATTCCCAAAGTTTAGTAATTTTCTCTTATTTTTATTTCTTGCTTTTGTCATAGATTTGATATGATTTCATTTGAGTTTAGGATTTGAGAGAAGAACCGTTCTTGCTTTTTTGATTGATTGGTAAATAATTACTAGAAATGCCTTCAAAAAGGGCGGAAAAGGACCCCTTGCTTGATGTGATTGTTAAATCTACAATGCCAAGGCAGAGGATGAAATACCTCTCCTTGAAACTTCCTGCTAGAATAATCTTTGTGATCACAAAGATTCATAAAATGAGTGTTCTGATTGCTGTTGTTGACATAGAGGAAYTGATGTTTACTAAGGTATGCTGGAYGTCTTTAACATCTGAACAATATGACTTACATTCATTTTGGTTTTTTTTTGGCAGCTGGTAGTGTGGATTTAATATGTTTTAAATCAAATGGCTGGATTCAGAGCAAGCTCATTAAAGACTTTGATAGTGAAATATTAGAACAAGCGAATTGCGTTTCAACATGAATTAAGGCAAGCACAAGTTTAACAAGGTTTGTGAACTGGACTGAATTTATTAGGCTTTCCTTATCTTCTCTTTTATGTTATTAATTGAAAGAATCTGCAAATCAAATAAAAACTCTGAGGATGTGAACCCATAGAAATGAAAGATAAATAATATATGGTAGACCTTGAAGTCCTGATATTCAGTTTCTGAAGAGGGTTGATGTTCACCAGTTCTGGGCTTTTTCCCTGTGATCTGGTGGGAGATTTTCACAAATCCAGTAAAATTTATTTACTGAATTCTAGCTGAAGAATTACATAAACTTTTGGAGATGGCGAGCTGTTGAAAAAGTGCCTTTGTTCCTCAGTCATTGCCTATGAGCTTTATTTCTGTTACAAAAAACCAAGAGTTAGGAAGCTGGCATATCAGACTACCCACTTGCTGCTGTAAATCCATGTCGCTCTCTTCTCACCCTTTCCCAGGAGATTTGGGTTATATGCCTGTGCTAGGAAACCTGCATGTCATCCTCTTCTGTCAAGTAACAGTATTTGAAACAGTCTCACTAGAAGAGAGCAGAGATACTATTTTTGTATAAGATCATGCTAAGTTCAGTGGTGGTGTTGATTTACGTGGCGTTCAGACCACACACACTGGAAATACTGCTAACAAATACAATTAAGATGAGCCTAATTCAGCCTCTTTCCTGGACTACAAACAATAACCATTCATTTATAAAAGTAACTTTATTTCTATTGAAAGCACAAAGTAATTCAGATTGGGGAATCTCCTAATGGCGTTCTTATTGCTAGGATATACTCTGTATGTGTGGGAGCGTGTGTTGGTCTCTGATGGGTGACATTGGCAGCATTGTGAGCAGAGTTCAGTGCACCATGGAAATGATGGAGAGGCCAGGGAATGATTCATCTGCCCTCAGCTCTGCCTGGGGTAGCAGTGGTGCGTGGTGGGGAAGGACCATGACATGCATGGGTGTCACAGATCGCGATTCCTGTCGTGTAACTGGACCCCGATTTGTTCCAGCAGGAGTTTTGGTTAGTCTCTCTGTGCACTGGTTTTAGTTTTCAAATGTTAGGATTGTCCTTTTCTTAGGGCTGCCTGAGCTGACAAAATCCTGATCTTAACTTTGATTTGGTTTTCTACCATGCTCGATTGTACATTTTGTCAAGGTTGCTGGTTTTCATCTCTTGGTGAGCAGAAGGCTCCTTCAGGCAGAATTAAAGGCTCTTGGGACATCGTTTGTCAGCTAATCCCACTGTGAAAAAAATGCTCTCTCAGGAGAAGAAAATCCTGTGCTATCTTTACAGCTGTGAGAAAATACTGTGCCACTGTGAAACTTACTCATGCCTTGGATGTTGGCTACCCTCTTTCATTTTATATTTCACCACTTGTGCTTTAGCTTGCCCTCAGAGGAGATGCATCCACCTTCTGGTATCTCTCTTGATGAGGTTCAAGTGGTGACAGCAGGAAGAGTGTAGCYGCTTTGTTTCCTACCATAACACSTGTTAGTAGGTGGTTGTGGTACTGGCTGTGATACTTGGCTGTAATCAAGCACGCACCAGGTGACCATTACATGGCATTCATGTGGCAGACGTGTCAGGCATGTGTTATTCACATGCCAATCATGTGCCTAGCACACGACATTCTCACATCCATCATCTGGCAATCATGGGCCTGACACTTCTGTACAGAACAAAATTTGAAATGAAGTGACTTAGTGTTGCTTGCTGTAGAGCTCAAAAGCTGTTGCTTGTCTTTCTGATTAACGCTTGAGTTTGTGCAAGGAAATTTGAAAAACCATTATCATTTTGTTTGATTAATTCCTAAATAAATGAAGACCCCTGCAGAAATGCTTGATATAAGAAGCATCCAGAATAGATGATTACTGCTTTGATTTGTGTATGACTTCTCCTTGTGATGAAAATTTCAGAATATGCTGAAGCAGCAGAAAATTGGTAATGTGGACTGAAGTTCAGTCAATGAAGAGTGATAAGTGTAGTGATCAATAAGTGAGTGATTTGTGAGAAGCAGTTGATGACAGTGAGGGCATGTTAATTCCAGATGTGTTTGGTGTAGGAGCAAGGCATGCTGGAGTGGACAACACTGCTATACTGCAAGGTAAGCCATTCCCCTTTTCTTCCCGACAGTTAAAGTTGATTACAAATGGCATTATTTGGCTGGATTTATATATTTCTAAGTAAAATAACAATGATTTTGTCTAAACTAGGGAATGAGGGATAGGATGCAGTAGTCCCTTGTGTTCAGTGGCTTAGGGGAAGGTCAGTTGTTCAGTTGTTTGGTTTTAGGCTGTGGTTTTGATGGCTTTGCTTGCCCGCAGTGTTCACTCTTTATATGCCTCTGTGTCAAACAAAATGAAAATGTGACAGAGATTTCAGATGGATTGCCATTAAAATGAAGCAAAAGTAAATGAATGTATGTATTGAGAAATTAATTTTTGTAACTTGGTTGCCCATAATTCTTCTTCTGTCAAAGAAATTTTTCAAGGAAGAAACAGTGCGTAGGTTTACAACGGAAGTAGTAATTTGACATTGTTTGGATGTTATTACCTTATAGATCTTCTCCAATTGATCACATACACATTGACTATTAGTTTAATGAGTTGCAGCTTTGTGAGTCATACACTCAGCAATGAAGTTTTAGCTATTGTAGTCTTTGTATGTTTTAATCATGAAAGGTTTCCCTTTTCTGATTTTTGTCATACAATTTCTTACTCATGCAGGTAATTCCACTAAAGTTCACTGAGACTGCTGGTGTGAATAGTCTGGTAGTCTGGGTCTAAATTAATAAAGGAATCTCATTTCTATTCTTCTAGAGTACAGGTATATAAAACACTGAAAGTGCTTTAAGTGCTCTTTAACCCAAGCTGTAAAAGATACCATAAATTTTAAAAGTGACAGTTTCTATAATACATAGCAAGAAATTATGGTGACTGCTGAGATGCTGAAATTATTATGAATTTCCGTTAGTTAAATGGAGAATGGGGATCTGATTCTGCTTTTCTTGCTCTGTTTTTATGCCAGTTCAATGCCACTGACTTCAGTGGCTGTCAAGCTGACTTGCATCTGTGTAGTGTGTATATATATATATATATATATATATCTTGCCATTTCAGGAAAACTGATCCAGTTAGGTGTCTGGGCTTTTAGTAGGAAGAGCACCATGTTGTAAAACTCTGTCAATAGCTAAAGGTCACTGCTACCACTGTATTTAACTTTTCTCTAAATTCTTTAAAAAGTACATTTAGATCAAAGTAATGCACAAATCCAGTGACCTGCAGTGTTTTAGATTATGAACTGAATTGGAGAAGGTAATTCTGAGGAAAAAACCTTGAAACATCAGACACTTAATATTTTGTCAAGTATTCTAACCTTTTGCCATAAAATTATTTTTCACAATGAGTTAATCTTGAAAATTTCATATATATTTTATCTGTCTTAAATGACAGATAAAAGACTTAAAAGTCTTAAATGACTTTTACTGCTAATGAATGTCTTAATGCAAAGTTGAGTCATCATTCTGAAAAAATAAGTAGTTGAGCAAATCCCAGGGATTTTTATAAACTTGTTCCATGTATAATAGAGTTTATAAGCTGCTTCATCTGAATCAGCATGCCTGATGGAAGAAAACTTCATAGGTCTTCAAGGTTGCATGACTTCTCAGGGCTTTTCAACATTTTCCTCCTACCTGACAGGTTGGGAGATGTTGCAGGTGGCCAGCAGAGCTAGAAAGATTTTACACACTCAGCAGCAGCCTGATTATTGCAGATCACAGTGGCTGAGCAAAGTGCTCAGGGTCTGTACTATAAGAGTTGCTGCTGTGAA
Source organism: Alauda arvensis (assembly GCA_902810485.1). Taxonomy (NCBI): domain Eukaryota; kingdom Metazoa; phylum Chordata; class Aves; order Passeriformes; family Alaudidae; genus Alauda; species Alauda arvensis. The sequence continues at coordinate 7,095 of CADDXX010000699.1, forward strand.
GGTCTCCCAGAGAAAGCTGGTGTGCAGCAGCTATTTTGCTTTCTGTGTGTGTGTGTGGTGTTATTCCCATGCTTTCCCATGATTTTTTTTCAGAAATACATCCAATCATCAGAGGCTGTTTCAGAAAGTTGATGCTTTTTAATTATAAGCAATGCATGCTTTATGAAGCCCAACAAAAAGATAACATGGTGGTGGAATCCTGAAGGTGGTGGTCCAACACAGCTTTGTATGGAAAGACGTATAAAAATAAACAATTTTCAGCAAAACTGGGAAAATCTTTCCTATTTTAGAAGCTTCTTTTGTATTTTTACATTAGTAAGACACTGTCATTGATTAATGTGTTCAGTAAGGTCCTGGGCCTCTCTGATAGGCTTTGAGTTTTGGAAGATACTCCTGGACTGTGCTGTGCAGTCAGTAATTTCAAACAGKGGCTGACTTTTAGAAGCCAAGTGAAGAAGCAGTTCCTGCTTTGGAGGGGAGGTATGGGCTTGCATTCTCTAGTTTGTCCATGTTTTCCTGCCTTTCCATACTTTTATTGTGGAACTACATAGGTCCAAATTCCAAATAGGTAATGTGTTCCATGGATCTTGCATCAATAAACACTTACTGAAATAATTTCAAGCCCTCCTCTTACACCTAAAAGTTTTTTTCATCTGTGTGCCTTATAAAAATATAAGCAAATTCTCCCTAATATGCCCTGCCTTCATTTTCCACATAATTCAACAGAGGAGTGAATTACACTCGGGGGAAAGTAATGCAAGGAAAAAGCTAGTGCAATAAATATCTCTTTGCCCAGGATGTCCTCTTAGGTCCTGATATTTTATGATGCATTTTCCTGGACCTACACGGGCACATACACTCACCCTGTGGGATTATAGCCATCATGCCTTGAAAATATATTTTCATTCACTAMCAGTGAATCACCTGAATTTATCCCAAATAAAAAATAAATCATCCCACTTTCTGTATTCAGTAATTAGATTCCTTTTGCACATTTTTATTTTTGATGCATAAGCGTTTCTATAAATGGATTACATCTGGGCACTGTGATGAAAAGGTTATTAGAAATGTGACACAGACAGATAGTCCTTGTGCTAAAATAATTCCCCAGTGGCATAAGCGATGCTCTRCGTTGGCCTTGTGTGTGACTGTAACAAAAGATTTTAGCTGCTGCTCTGGGACGTTGTGTCATCCCAAGGAAACATAAATAGGTCCAGGTCCCACAATTTGTTTTTCAGATTTTTTTTACGAATACATGTCCAGGATAGTCTGATTTGCTAGACATTATTTTTAGATCCCTAGTATTGATAAAAAGATCCAGATAAATATATGGTTAACATGCAGAAACATTATATCAGCTGTGGAGACAATAGCAAAGGGCACTTTCTGTGAAGCCATGATAGAGAATATGCTTTCCAAGTTCCACAAAATATGTTTATTCTTCCCGGCTAAAATTGTAACAGTTACCCAGAAAACCACGTGCTGTAGACCAGCACAAATTATGTTCCTACTACCATGAATACAGGGGTGAATGCAGTATTTAAAGAAAATGCAATCTAAAGGTTCAAGAGTAAGATAAACAACAATAACTTTCACAAGCACTTGCAAAAACATCTGCTAACCTTTCTAAACATAACAGACTTTCACCTTGATGTGTTTGCATTGCTTAGAAAATGATCTGCTCTCCATTAAATTCACCACTAAATGGCCCGGTGGGTGTAATGAAGCGATAACATAATAATAAAAAAAAACCCCTGTACTTGGAAGTGCTGCCAGAGCTATCTGAATGTTTTGTAATGAGCAGATAATCTGAAAAAAATGGTTCCTGCTGTGAAAGTATAAATGATAATATTCAAACATAAGACCTTTTCCTCAAGGTTTTTTTTTTTTTAACAGAGGTGTTTTAGAAATGCATTTAGGGAAAGGCAAAAGTAGAACTTTTTGTTTGATTTAGAAATATCTTCCAAAGGGTAACTGATTGAAGCACTAAAATTGCTCCCTTTTGGTCTTCTGTGATTCTTGTATTTTCAAGGTCTTTTGTTTAAAAATATCCGCACAACAATTCCCTAAAGCAGAAGTATAACAAAATGGAGAGGCAGATTGTCTTTTGGATGTTTCTATATGTGGTAAATATTGCTGTTTACTAGGACCTTAGAAGGTTTGAAAATCTAAATCATAAAACTCTGAAAATCTTTGGAAATTCTTTCAAATAAAAACAAATAATAGTTTCTAAAATTCTTCAGATTAAAAAAAAAAAAAAAAAAAAAAAAAAAAACCAAAAAAACAAACTGCAAATTTCTGGCATTTCTCCTGACCTGAAAACAAAAAAAAATCTTATTTTTAGTTGTCTCTTGCTTGTAGCCCTTAATTTCCTCTTTCTCACTGTTACTACATTTATTGCCAGTTTCATTCCATGTCTAATAGCTGCATTTTTTTGTGCATAACAAGGATTTTAGGGGTTGAACTGTCTTTCTAAAAATTAGTATTTTTTATTCTGCAATGTTTGGGTTTTTTGAGGGAAAGKGGTGGTTGTTTATTTTTTTAAAACAGAATTCCCACAGAGCTTGCCTTTTTAATTTTTTCCAGTTTCATTTTTCAGATGTATTTTCATCATCGTATTGCCRAAATACTTATTTCTGAAATACTTAATCACAAAAAAAAAAAAAAAGCCTGTGTATCCAAAGAGATAACCTATCAGCAAACTTGTCACAAACACCAAATGAAACTTAATTTTAAAAATTGCCTACTTGGATACAGTGGTAGTTACTGATTGTATTGGAGTGTTAAAAATGGAACTTTCTTGTCTGCAAAAATGAGTTGCTCGTTATGCCCAAACAGCTGTTCATGCTCTTGCTTTCTGCTGAGATAAAGTTTTGATTGGATATTTAGGCACTGGGAAAATGAAAGATACTTAAGGTGGAAAATGGCACTTGCAGGATATCTGAATGTAGGTTGTAGGCTGATTTCACACATGGGAGTTGATTTAGAGAGACTGTAAAAAGTGGTTTTTATCTATGAAATCAAAAGTAATATTTTTGTAACAGCAATAGTGTGGCCAGCAGGACCAGGGCAGTGATTCCCTGTACTGGGCACTGGTCACTGAAAATCCTGTTTTCAGTTTTGGGCCCACTTCCTACAAGAGGGACTTTGAGCTGCTGGATGTGTCCAGAGAATGAAGATAAAGCTGATGGAGGGTTTGGGGCACAAATCTGAKGAGGAGCAGCTGAGGGAGCTGGGAGTTTTTAGTCTGGAGGAAAGGAGGATCAGGACCTTATTGCACTCTGCAGATACCTGACAGGAGGGTGTAGCCAGGTGGGGAKCAGTCTCTTCTCYTTGGTAATAAGTGATTGATAGGAGATGTCAGGCTATGCTAGCAGAGGTATAGACTGGATATTTGGAAAAATTCTTGATAACAAAAGGGTTATCAAGCACTTGAACAGGCTGCCCAGGAAACTGATGGAGTCACTATTCCTGGGGGTGAATTTAAGTGACAAGTGGATGTGGCTCTTGGGGATGTGGTTTAGTGGTGGACTTGRCARTGCAGGGTTAACAGCTGGGCTTGATGATCTTAAAGATCTGTATCAACCTAAAAGATTCTATGATTTAGTTCCTTATTCTGTTTTTTCCATTCTCTTTAAAACTTGTTCTGAGTGCCTACCTTTTCAGAATTATTGCTAAACCCAAGGTTTTGTCTAGCAGAGGCAGCCTGAATTGCAGCTGGATGTTTCTGTCCTTTTTTGAGCTCAGTCAACTCTGACAGGAGTTTTGAGGCTGTGAACACAATTTCCRTATGCAAAAATCAAGAATGTGGAAAAAATAATGCACTTCAGGTTGCTTGACAGCAACAAATTTTCTTGGTAGGCAGAGCCCACATAGCTTTTGCTAGCTCTACCATTTGTCGTGTTAATTAGTGCCTCAGGTACAAGGTCTGTACCAAACATAGTGCTGCTGGAGAGGGAAGTGATGAAACACAAACTGCTCACTTTACCTGCATGGGAAGAGCATCCCTCTGGACCTGGCTACCACACACATAGCTGAGCCCGTGTCTTTTTTCTGGCCCTATTTTATGCAGAAATCTCTGTTTTCACAGGGACTGTTTCTGAAAACAGATTGAATAAAAAGCAAATGAGRGAGCTTTCGTGGCTTGTAAGTCATTGCAATAGTGCTTCTCAGATTTTAGAAGCTGATGTTTGCAAATTAATTACTTGGCCTTTAAATAGTTCCAAACCACCCAAAGTGCTCCATTATGTTAGCACAGGCTTGAGAAATAGATATGTATTACTAGCTAATTGAATAACATATGGTGTTGATTAGTGCTTAGCTCTTTTTATAGAACTCAATTAAAAAACTGACTGCAGTATATTTTGAGACTATGAGATGTCTGTTGGTTGCTTCTGGCACGAGGGAACTGCTGAACCAAGAAACKATGAACTTTTTCTGTTCAGTCCATCTATAAGTTCCTTTAGGATCTCTTTGTGCATGTGGCTGTGATGGGAGATGGGCTGGGGATTGTTCATTTGCTGCAGTATTGAAATGCAGCCTTTCTTGAAAGATTTAAGTGCTCTCCTGGCAAAGCAGAACAAAACCCCAGGCTTTTATTTTCTCTGCCATTGCTTAAGGTATACAGATATACAATGAGCTAATTTCAAATGGATAAGTGTCTATTCTTACAGGGTTCAGTTTGCAGAGATGCATTTCTTAGGAGTCGTCCTCGGACAGAGACACAAAACTATAAAGCCGTCCAACCCCAAATAACATTAATCTAATTTTGCCTCGTTCCCCCTGAGCAATAAACGTGTGGAAAACCTGCCTTTATTTCYTTTRCTTGATGCAGTTTTTGTTTAAGAGATTATTTTCCTCTTAGACTTCACAAAAACACCTTGAGATGATGATGATTATGATCTTCTTATTATTCCCATGGATGTTTGAAGTGGTGTAGCAGCTAGCAGCAGTGATCAGACTGGGAGGGGCTGGTAGGATACAGAGAAACAATAAACAATAAAAAAAATAAAATAAGATGTTTCTCTCTCTGACTTTCCTTGCCCCCCCGTTCGGATGCCTCTTTTACTCTATTTTGAGTGGAATTTTTAAAGAGAAAATTGGTTAATATTGGCTTTAAATGTGATTTGATCTGAGCTGTATTAGGCACGCAGCAAGAAGAGACACTGAGTTTTATCCACAGTTTTGTCACTGACTAGTAATTTAGCTCTTGGGTGTATGACCTGACAAACTCTTCCTTGATTTTTAGAAACAATTTATTATCCTTGCTACTAAAATTCATAGTAGAAAAGCCTTCCTACAGTGAAAAATTACTTAGTGCATATGTTTTCCAGGTTTCCACACCAACTTTTATTGTATTATGTGCTATTTGGTATTTAAATTTAAATCTGAAAGATCAGGAAAAAGGAGGTCCTGAAAAATTGATTGGTTTCTAAAAAGCATTTCAGATCCCAGTAGATTCCCATTCGACAATAGCTCTTCCACTGAAATGCCATCCATCCATCCATCCATCCATCCCTGATGAGTCCTGCAGCATATCCTGAAGGTTACACAGGTCATTTGGGAGGGATCTGTGTTTTACAGAGGCAGTGCTTTCACTGTGAGTGACCTTTCACTGTTTGCTTTTTAGTCCTTTTTGTTGTGTGCTTGTTCTGCCACAGCCATGATGTGCAAAATAGGCTGTTCATGACCTAAATCACTCTGGGCTCTAAACCAGGAGCAGGTGCAACCGCCACCAAAACTGAAAAGCTGCAGTGTTGGGATCATCCAGTGATAATGGGGGGTGGAAGAAGCCAAGGATATTTTATTTTTGTATTCCTGATCCTTCCCCCAGGCTGCCCTGCCCCCACCATCCATGTTTAAAATAGATGGCAGTATGATTATTTTAGGCTTCTCCCAGGAATACATTTCTAGAGCTAGAATTTTACTCAGTGAGATCAATTAAAGGTTACAAAGGCAAGTTAGCATTCATGGACTTTTTGGTAAAGGCATCACAAGTACCCGATGCAGCAGGGAGTTTCATGGAGCATACCACAAACAGGGAAACTTCAGCACAGAGATACCAGTTTTGGGAACAGTCCTGCCACATAGCTTCACACACTGTGTGAAAAAGATTCTTAGAAGCCTCATGCAGGAGTCACTGTGCTACAGTGACTTACATCAGCTGGTGATGTCCTATCACCTGAAAGATATAGCAACAAATTTATGAAGTTTGAAAAGATAAGAAGATTCCAGTTATTACCAGAGGTCCTTTTGCGTAGCATGCCAGTAACATCCCCCAAATATGTGAAAACTGACAAGGTGAAGATATTGATAAATCATCACTCTCTCTTTTTTTTCTCTTTTTTTTCTTTTTTAAACATTGCATTAACAACAGTTTCTTGAAAGCAGCTGGTATCTCTTAATATTTGTTGTTATCTGTTGATATCTCAGAAAATGAGTATTATTATTATCTGCGAAAATTCAGTCCTTTTAAATGTGGAGAGACATTATCACAGGGAGACCAAGATTCATCACATCTAACTTGAGATCTACGCATAGACATCTGCAAGTGAAGARGAATACATTTTTTTCTGCAACAAAACACCTGAGTTTATGCTTTAGTCTGATTCATAGTGAGGTGAGTCTGATTCATAGTGAGGGAATATATAACTGAGATGCAAACATCTGTGTCTTTGATGATTGCTACTTTAATTTCTTTCACAGTTTTGAAAAGAAATATTAGAAATTAGAATATTTTTCTTTAATGCCCTGTCCATCTTTTCTATCCTTCAGCTATTACAGGAATGTATTTATTGAAGCAACCTGTTGGGAAGTARACCAGWGRATATGCTTTAAGATGTATAGAATYWAARGATGGTTTGGGTTGGAAGGGACCTTAAAAATCACCTAGTTCCAACTATCCTCCCATAGRAAGGCAACCTTCCACTAAGCCAAATTATGCAAAGCTCCATGCAGCTTGGACTTGAACCTGTCCAGGGTTGGGGAGTCCATTGCTTTCCTGGGTAACCTGTTCCAGTGCCTCACCACACTTATAATGAGGAATTATTTCCCCTAATATCTAATCTAAACAGATCCTCCTTCACCTTGAGGCCATTCCCCCTTGTCCTGTCACTACATGCCCTCATGGAAAGTCCCTCTTCAGCCTTCTTGTACCCTTCAGGTACTGGAAGGTACCTCTAAGGTCACCCCGAAGCCTTCTCCTCTCCAGGCTGAACTGGGTCATTCTTCAGTGGCAAGAGGTCTGCATTAAATACAACAGACTTAGGTGCACAGTGGTCTCTGGGATTCCTGTACCCTGTTGGCCTCTTGAATGTACCCAGCATGTTTCAGTATTATATAAACTGAGCCAAAGTTACAGTGCTTGATACAGTTCTATGCTGATAACAGAACAATTWGTTGTAGTAAAAATGAGTAAAATTTTCTTACAACTTTCATGAATAGAAAGTATGCCATTGGCTTGCAGTTAAGGAGGTAAGGATTGTTTCAGAGAAGGATGAGGTTTCTAATCACTTACTTTCAAGTACATTTAAGAAGAGAAATCCCCAGGAAGTAGCTRCGTTATCTAAGCCATCAAACACCACACATTGTAGTTGTGCTGGTTTTCCATATGGGACAGCTTTCTACTTCACAAAGCTATAATGTTGTGCAAAGTTCATTTTACTGGTAAGCATCATTGAGCCAAAATTGAGTTCAGAGCCCCAGGGAAAATAAAGGTAGGCATTTATCCAGAGTGCTATTTAAATTGGCATGAAATTTTGGGATCTTGGTTGCCTGGTTCACTCATTTCTAGTGCTCTGCAGGCTTCATTAAGGCCCCTAAAACTGAGAAGCTGTCTTTCTTCTAGGATGAAAAAATAATTTTCTGCAAAACTGATGATTTTAAAAGGTATGTAACCAGTATAGTCAACATGAACAATATWATATGATGGCAGTGACAGAGGATTTTCATTTAAAGCCTATCCACATATTACCTAATAAGCTAATAAGATGCTGATAACAAACAAAAATTGCTTTTAAAGTTAAGTTTTTCTAACTGTATTCCATGTAATTTTCCAATAGGATGAACTAAGCATTCTTTTTCTCACCAATCAATATTGGTGCCTAAACATTTTTACTTCAGAAAATTGAAGTATGCAATGACRCATGCATGAGCTTGAAGGGGTGTTGCTTTCRTGAGCTARACTGCATGTGTGTTGGTTTAAACACTGGTGGATCTTTACAATATTTTAAGAAATTGATATTTCTTTTCCTGTTTCTTTAAAAGTACTATTTGGAGTGCTGAATTGTATTTTGAAAGTATGTCAGCAAATTATACTCAAATATGTCCCTCTTCTTCATCACTTGCTATCTTTATTTACTTGTCCATTAAAAAATATGGAGTAAGAATGACCCAGAATGTTTTAATCAGAAACTGTTTCTGTTTTTAAAAATTTTTTTTCTTCACATTTTCAATCTTTTCTTAAATGGATCATTTTGAGTACTGCCATGTAGTGCTGGCTTTAGAGCAAATGATTAGTACAGGTTTGTAATATGTCACTTTAGTCCTTTAGCAGTGCAATTATATATTAGAAATCACTKTGTATCTGTAAAGAAAGTGGTGATGGACTGTAGTGTAATATATATTTCTGCAWCTTCTGTTTTCCTATTTTCCTGTTTCCCAGTTATAAATTATCCCCTTCCTCTGGATTTGAGAGGGACATGGACACACAAAAATGTATTGCAGCTCTAATGATTTCACRTGCTTTTCCAAGGAAAGCACATGGTAGATGTACAAATCACTCATTTCCAAGGTGGAATTTCCTGTATTATTTTACTGTTTACACATTATTGAGTGTGCATTTTGTAATTTTGTGTTCTGGGATGAGATTATAATGGAAGATGGATTCTATATGCCAAAAATAAGACTTTCATGGATTAGACTGTTTTGACTGGGATATTAGAAGCATGTAATAACATGCTAATGCATTTTATTAGGCTGCCAGCTTATGTGTGTAAATGTTTCAAAAGCAATGAGACATGCATACATATAGCATACCATGTTTAATTTACTAGATTATATTAGTTTACAAAATTTTACATCTTGGTTGAAAAATCTGTTTTGATATAGTAATCTTATGCCTATATGGCTAACACTATAGGTCTAGAGATTCATTGTTCTTGTAATTTTAAATTCATACTGCTCTCTAGTGGGGAATGCTTTCAATGCAATGGGTTATATTATATATATATTTATATTCAGATACAACATGTATATAAACCTRGATTACTGAACTGTTTCTGGCATCTAGACAATTCAGTAAAACTAGTGCTGTTGTGATAGCATTTTAATGCTTATACTGCTTTGATTAAAGAATGAATATACTAATTTAAAAACATTTTAGATAGATGAATCTTTGGAGCGAACAGTAGCTCCAGCAAAGTCCAGAAGGGCTGAGAGGTTGATAGATTCAGGCTTCTTTCTCAGGAGAAACCTTCTCATTCAGTTTGGAGAAATATGCTATAGATCTGCTATTGAAAAACGTCAGGTTTTCTTCTAAGTTTCTCCAGTCTGTCAATGTCTGTTGCTYTGGAATGAATTGGTTAGCCTACTTTCTCATCTCTTGGTTTCAACAGCTACAATCCTAGATAAGAGTTGACTGAACACAGAGGCTGAAATAATACTGACCAATCTAGTTGAGTGAGGTTTAAATCTACAGCAAGTGTAGGGGTGCTCTCAGACTTGAGCCTGTACTTTCTTAAATGAAATGGGGTTTAGCTAGCATAAAAGGACACAATGCTAATTAGATGGCAAGCAAATCTGAAAACTGAGATTGAAACTTATTTGAGTATTTATAGACTTTAGATTTGCTTCTTTAGATAAATTTGTCTTTGTGATTTGATTTGAAGGCAATAATTGTCTTTAAATCCTTGAGAGATATGGCAAAAAAGTTAAGCTGATGAAATTTAAGTCATTTGAAGCTATATGAAGAATGATTTGCTGCATTTTGTTGCAATCAGACCCAAATCTGGAGGCTTGTTTAGACTTGTTTTAGACACTGAAAAGTTTCTGGATCTGGCATTAAAGACCCATTTTCTTGTGTAGCTGCAACAATCTTTTCTTCGTCTCTAGGTTGATTGATTTGTCAATTAGAGACCAAAGAGTATCATCGTATTTAAGGCTGTGGTAATTTTGTCACTCAAAGTATAGATTAGATTCTTTGTCTAGACCTTCATTTATTCACTAAGTCAGGGTGAACAAGCACTTTAAAGATTTATATGGTATATAAAGGTCTCATCAAAATGCTAAGTTGGTATAACATTTTGCATCCTTGAATAGTMAATTAGGTTTGCAGTGCTCAGAGCATTTCTTCACTTGTGCCATTTCTGTTCACTTTTAATCTGGAAGCTCACGGTTACATTTGTTTCACTTGAAGTTGTGCAGATGGGATTATCTTCTCATTTCTGTACTTGTTGGTGTCTGGCATTAGCTGAATCTRAGCTAACTATCCTTCAGTTATAATCCTGGGTGGTTAAGATAAGAAATTAATAACATGTTTATTTGTCTTTGAACTACTCTAAATAAGAAAGTTATGAAGTTACTAGACTTGGGTTTGAGAGCAATCACAGGAAGTGGGGAGAGGATGACTGGGGTTGCTAAATATTTAATAAATACTCAAGGGTGAGGTCTGTGCATTTAAGTTTACTGAACTAATATATAAGAGGGGGGAGATTCTTCTGTTAATTATATCTTCTCCCCTTTTTATCCACTGACTGCAGGGCTGTTTTTGTCTCACTTTTTTTTTTCTCAGCTTCTGCAGTGTTTTAAACATTTTTAGATAAGTTGTCACAGGAGGTGCCACATTCATATCTGATGGGCTTGGCTTTGGGCACTTGGCTGTGAACTTAGTTAAGTTACATAGAAGAACTGAAAAACTTGAACAGAAAGCAAAGTATTTGRGTGGAAATATAATGTTAAAACAAAATGCAAAAATGTAATTTCTGCCTTTTAGTGGTTTTCAGATATCACCATCTTGTCCATATTATTTTGTGTTCTCATAAATTTTTTT
>CADDXX010000699.1:18148-130418 GCA_902810485.1 Alauda arvensis
TTTTTTTTCTTCTCAGAAAATATGAAGAAGCCCTGGAGCCCTGATTTACCAGTTGATAACCAGTCATACAATTCAGATTTCACACCTCTCCCAGACCGGGAAGGTGAGAAAGAATTAGCACCTGATGGCACTGAAGAAAAGAAGGAGAGAGAGAAGAAACACACCAATTTCACTTTGTGTAATGTCTGTAACATTCAGCTAAACTCTGCTGCTCAGGCACAAATCCACTACAATGGCAAATCCCATCAGAAGAGGCTGAAACAGCTCAGCAATGGAAATCTCAAAAGTGATAATGGTAAGCATTATAACAGATCTTTGCCATGTTTTGATCTGAGAATTGCAGCAATGTGAACTATGTTGATATATATGAATATAAACTTTGTTTTATTCAGACAACAAATACTTTGAAGTTAAAGCAGAGGCTTTTGGTGACTTCAGAGTGCTGGAGGTCATCCCTAGCATGAGCATCTGGCAAATAGCTAAACATATACCATCTGTGTTATTGCAAGAGTTTTCATTTTATATTTTGTTTACATAATGATGTTGATTCAGATTCTTTCTCATTTCATTAGCATTTTGATGGTTTTCAGCATAATCAGTGATATTTCATGTTTCACRGTCTACTGGAAAGGTTATCCTTGTTAGGGTGTGCTTGCTTTTAATGAATGTAAGGTGGTTGAGAAATAAATKGAAGCAAGTACCTTACACAGAAATACATTCCCAAACTTCACTTTAGCTTGCTTATTCCAGGTTCAACCTACAGCTAGCATAASTTTGTTTAAAGATCATGGCTGAAGTGAAACAGAGATGGAACAAAACTTACTTTGACTCCAATCGATTTCATTGACAGCTTTGGGCAAAGCATTTTGTATTAGGTGACATACTCTTCAATCATCASAGTGAGTTGTGATCCCCAAAGAAAAACACATTTGTGATTTTTTTGTACTAAGGCAGATTATAAAATGGAGGCAAATGATTGTCCCAGACAAGAAAAAACAAATTACCATGTTGCAATTTTCTCAATTAAGTAACAGGTAGTACTCTCCTGTACCACGTATAGGGTTGTACTGCACTATTCTATCTGCTTCAYTGTACCATGTCAGAGAAACAATTGTCTTAATATGTTCACTTAGGACTTTCAGACTTTCTATTTCCACATGTTCCTTGCTATTTTGTGCCTTGAGTTGCTTCCTGTCCCACCTGCAGAAGGAAATGCAAAAATCCTTAGATAAAACKTCATATTATTTTAATAGTCTCTGCTTTGTTTTCTCTTTAAGAGTTGGGAATAGTATTAATGTTTTGCCTAAGTATGTTGGATGTGAGTGATTTTCTGTGTGTGAGGTCTGGCTCATTTCTGTAACATGTAGYGATAAAAGGAATAACACCTCCATAATATTCAACAATACAATTAACTTTAAGTGGCAGGGGGACTGCAGCATTTGACAATGCTCAGAGTTCAGGCTTGGAAAAAAATGCTACTACCATTAGTAGGAGCTGTGGAAATGCATGAAGAAAGATTGATTTCCTAATTGATTAAAGGTGCAATGTGGTTATCCACAAATGCATTCTCTATAAAACCAAATAAACACAGTTTAATTTATTACTATCTTTGRTTAAGGATGAATTGTTATTGTTATTATTAGTACAGCAATTTTGCTAATGATAGAAAGATTTTTTTCTGCAGTTCATTTTTCCGCTTTAAACCATGATAATGAAAGAATTAGTAATTAAGCAATGCTGAAATTATTATCAAAGAGCTTCAATCATGATTCAACATTTATATTCTGGAGAGTYTAAAACTAGCAGTGTAGCAGCATATTTCTTATTTTCTCCTTWAAAGTATCCTATGTTGTGTGTGACTGCATCCATTTGTAGTCAGAAAATAGCTCATYGACTATCTAGCTCTTTGTTTTGAAGTGCAATTATTTTGAGGGTTTGTGTGAAACTTAAGGATTTTCAAATCTAGCAGATCTTTGAACATCATCAAAAGTAGCACTCCACTGAGAAAATAATGTAGGGTAGAGTATAAGGAAGGGATTTTTCACATGTCACCAACTTCTGTTCTYTTCAGCTGGGTGTTATAAATTAGAGAGACCATTATAAAATATTTCTTGATAGAAATTAGAACTGAATATTTGAGTAACTATCCTCCCTGCACTTTGAATAGAGATGCTGTTTGAGATGCCTTTTCTATGATGAATAAAAATCAGAACATGAGAGTCCTTTTACTATAATAGGTTTTGTCATRACTTGTGTATCTGAAATATGGGCAGTGTTTTCTGACAAATGATTGTTTTGTTGATGAGACCCCAGCAAGCTCAAGTGACATATGACCATGACTAAACAAATTATGACTTGACCATTGCAGTTTATCATATATATGCAAATGGTTCTTTTTGAAGGTCATTGATGTAACTGTTAGACTCACACATTGTTTTCTCAATGTATGTCAGAAGGATGCTTTATTTAAGAGAATTATATTTCTTGGTTGGAAGTCTGATTGTCACAAAAGACAGCTGTTATGCTTGATGTCCACATTAGTGACATAATAATTCYAGAGACTAAATTCTGCTGTAAATTAAAAGTATGCAAATGTTCTGTTTTATGCTTTATCCTCTAAGGTTTTGTCATTATAGTTACCCATTGTGTCTCRACATATGAGTGAAGTATCTGTACTATGCACAAGGAAACTTAATTTCTAAATACAGTGTTTCAKGAACTGTACTCTTGTATATGAATTTGCAATGCTTGATGCTCACTTGGAAAGGTTGGGAAAAATATTGTGGAGTTGTGATTTCTCATTTTGTTTCGCCTCCAAATTATTCCCAGGAAGCAGGATAGGTTTGTATGTTCTGTATCACAAGGGGATAATAGAAAGGGAGGATTGATTAATTTGAAACAAAAGCCCATGTCTTCTTCCAAAGTAATTTGCAATGGACTGTGAACAGAGGTAGGGTTCAGCTGTATTASCATTTGACTGTGTAATTAGAGTTGTCATGCTACAGTCATCAACTTCCAGCTGTGTGAAGTAGCTTTTGTCTGTTGGACGTGAATACCAGARCATTTGCTATACTTGAATATCATAAGGTAAGTTGCTTGTGCTCAAAGCCTGCTGCCATCTGCAAATCCTTAATCAGTAAATAATGTGCATTGTGGGGTTAAAAGCAGTGTTTCTTTGCTACTCTGTTGGTATCTGGACTGTATTTGAATAACCAGGTATACTCTGAAAAGTTTTGTTACTTGCTGATGTGTCTGTTTGGCAGCTTTACTGTATGGAACCCATGTGGTTCCTTCCTGGGGCAGAGCAACCTCAGAACAGCACACCRTGCAGCCACAAAGGGGATGTGAACCCATCTTGTGCCATTACTTGGGACAGTGGTTTGTGAGGACTTACAGGACAGGGTGAGACATCAGCACTTCCATTACTGAATCATATGTGCTTGGGAGCAACACCATTTTCTGTGTACCTTCCTCCTAATAATTGCCTTTTATGTCTCTTAGGAAGACTTCTCACACTTTCCTCATTACACCCTAGAAAACATTCTAACCCTTCRAATGCAAGACTTTGAAGCAGATGTGGTTTTGCAGGCTCATCACTCACTTGTCTGTCCACTGCTTGTGCAAGATCTTTTTTTTGCCTTTCTGCTCTCATGCATGCAGTGGAAAAGTGACAAGAAAGTCAGTGGAGATTTYGAGTATGTTTTGGGATTGAAAGAGGGCAAGATGCAGTTTCCTATCTGGTCTGCTGACATTGTACCACTTCTCAAAAAACCTGCCTGGACACTGTGGGAAGAGGTGACCTTGTGTGGGAAATTGTTTATTCTAACCAGCAGAAGCAAAACTTACAGTCCTACTGACAGAATAAAAAAATAACTGTGGATGCAAACATATAGCAGCACCAGTGAGAAAGCTGATGTTTCTAAAATTCTACATAAACCAGAATTTCTTCTGTGCATACTTCTGTGTAAATTGCTGAATCATCATGAGTGAACGAGGCATGGTTAGGACAAAWCCTAAAACTGCTTTCCTCTGCAATACTTAATACTGCTTTCCTCCTACAATACACTAGAGAACAAGTGGGAAAATAATGAAGGAGGTGAGCAATGTCACAAAATTAATAGAATTCCTTACACATTAAAAACTGATTTTTGAACCATTATTCTTTTGAAACATAGGAGGCAGTGAGGCATTTGGTGGTAATTTATTTATCTAGCTATCTAAATTCATAACCCAGACCAAAGACTATCCAATTTAGTATGTTTTATTTACCGTCTTTTAAACTAAACCTGACTACAACTTTTTTTTTTCACTAAAGTCTCATTAAAGTAACATTTTATTGCAGTGCCAACTAGGACATTAATTACATGGAAAAAAAAGAGCAAAAAGTATCAGAATTGAGTATAATATTTTTACCCTTGCTAATTTCAAAAATCAAATCCCTTAATTCAACACTTAATGTTACTTTAGAATGAATAACTATTTGATTGTTATGCTAATGAGTATTATGAAATACACACTAATGAGGAATGTTTATTTCCACACATTTTAGTCTTTTCTGAACCTCATTCAGTAGTTGAATGCAGCTTCCTACAAGAACTTTTGAGACGCCAGTTTCTTTAAATCCACGCAGTAAATTTTTTTGCACATTGGTCAAAGAAAATGTTTAATCTTTTACAACTTYTGTTTTGAATCTAAATCCTTTCCTTTTACTAATCTGCAGGTAGGAAATCCAGGTGATTTATCCAAACTGCTTGCAGGTTTTCTGTCCTTGTGCTTTCGTGTTGCTGTTTATTTTCTGTCTCTGTGCTGCTGTTGCATTTAACACCTCTGCTGTCATGTTCTGTGATGATGAAAGCTGATAGCTTTGGGGCAGACACATTGCTACTTTTAGGTGGTAAACCACCAAGTTAGGGCTTTCAGGGAAGTGGTGTCATCTGCTCTTTTGATTGTGTTAGCCCTCCTTTTAGAGGAACAGGATTGGATGGGACATTGGAGAAAAGAGGAAACCTTCAGGCAAAGTATATTTTCCTTCACAACAGTGATGCAAGTGATATCTTCATGTTTTAACTGTAGCAGGAGTATTGATTTTCTGTTAATTTTCTGGCAAGTAAGAATTGCCAGGTCAGCTTGAGATGTTCCTGGAAGTCACATATCTGGCAAACTTTTTTTTTTTTTTTGATGTCCTATTCTGATGCAGAGCTTTATGGCCAGTTAACAGTAAATCMAATATGTATTTTCCTCTGGTTTTAAGCTTCTAATTTGTGGGTCATAGATGCCAGTATCTTGTAAAACATTACGTCAGGTTCCTTCTGGGTATTTGTAGTATCTCCCAAATGTCAAAGCTTGAGATTTCTGAACAAGTAGGACTGGCTAACGGCARTGTGTTGTCACTTCCATTGCTTCCAAATGTAAATCTTCCTCTGTATTTCAAAGCACTTGTCTGTTTTCATCATATTCCTATTTCAGTTAGTGAACTATTACCAGTTTCTGCTTTCAAGAACACTTTTGCAAGCAAGGCATGCTTTTAAACCACCACCTGTGTTTGCAGAGTCTTTTTTATTTGATTCAGAAAGGTAATATCACCACATAGGACACCACAGTTCACCACAAAATGTTATCACAAGGTAAATGAAAAAAATCTTAAGAGCCAGCTCACACTAGCTATGTGCATGATACTGGTATTTTCTCCAATAAGCACCGTAGGATCTACTTGCGTTTGTGAATATACAAAAAGGATGAATGGATGATAAATGTGGACAAGCTCTTTACATGTGTGCAAATATCCATGTGGACTTGCTGTAGTTAGCTGTCTGCTATTAGAATTGTCTATTTGCATTTATTTGTAAATTTTAATACAGATCACTCACAGGTAAAGTTGGCACTGTAACAAGTTGTGGGAAGGCTGTGGGCAAAGTTTATTGAGTGCACCTGGAATAACATCAATAGCAACATACAGTCACATAAAATATATTTTAGCAATTCCCAAAACATTCTTTTGGATTTGAAGGGAAAAATCCATAGGAATTAAAAAATTTTTCATGTGGTATATCTGGCAACTGAATAGCATGACAGAATTTAAAAAAAAAAGGAACACAGCTCATATAACTGTGATTTTAGATTATGGATAACTCTTCAGAAGTTGGGRCATAAGTAGAAATTTATGTCTAAATATACTTAAAGTATTTTTGAAGCTCCTTATTCATCAAGTGCACTTAAGGATGTGCTGTTGTTTTTTGTTGAAGTATGGTTCTGGTCTCAGCTAGCAAATTCCTTTATTTTCAACTATCTTAAGTGACAAATGAATAAAACCTGCTGTAGCAGCTTATTACCAGTCAAACTGTTTAAGGCAGGTGGAGAATCTCAGCCCTAAAGAACATCTGCCCAAGGTCTAAACGATCTTCTAACTGCAGATTTAAAAAAATTACAGAGAATTGAGTTTTCTACCYGAATACAAGACTGCACAGATTGTCTTTCAATACCCTCCACTGTATAGAGTGGCCTCCTTTATACCATCTTGAAGCAAGATGCTTAGTAAATTGCTTTCATCCAAAGGACTTGGATGTTTGTCCAAGAGAAAGTCAACAGTGGCAGCTGAAACAAGTTGAGAAGTGGGTCCTTCTTTGCTGCATTTTGGCACTCCTGGGGACGGTTTTTGAGAGCTGTGTGAAGACATGGAGGATGGAGTACTTAACGGTGTCCTCAACAGCACAAAGAGGCTGCTGTTACAGATTAGAGGGTGAAAATCTTCATCCACTGTGTGCCTGCTTGCTACATTTAATCTTTCATTCTCACAGATCTCACTCTGTGTATTCCAAATATTGTTCAGTCACAGTTTGCTTGTCCTTTTTAGACATTTAAGCCTCATATTTTCAGGTATTTCTGTTGCTCCTAGGTTTCTTCTTCTTGCAGCTGTTTCTTCCGTATTGAAAAATAACTGCCCGTTATGTCCTCAAATTTGTGTTTAAAACACACTTGAAAAAAATGGAACATCTTTCTCTTTGAATTTCTGCTTAGCATCATCATAGCCTCTTTGTAATTCCTTTTTTTTTTTTTTAAAGGCTAGGACCTGCCCTACAACCTGTTTATCTGAACTAGTTTTTCTCTCCACTTAATACTGTTTTATTAGTGATATCTTCTTGTTTTAACTGTATCAGGAGTATTGATAATCAGTGCTAAATTAGCTGGATAAAGTTCAGCTACTCTGGGAGCAGTGTAGGTCCATCTGTGTTGTTTCTGAACTGTGTGAGGTGCTGGTCTGCCATTCTTTGCTTCTCCCTGTGTGTGGCACTATTCTCATTYCTGAGAAAGCTGGCATTTGATCAGATAACAAACTTGCAGGCTCTCCATTTAGTTCTGCTTRCATCACTAGGTCCAATATAGATTATGATGACCATGGCTTCCATCCAGACCTTCTCAGTAACTTGTCTTCTTTTAATATGATGGGGTGCCTTTTTCCCTRCACTGGCATCTGGTAGGCAACAGATCTTCTATGCGTCATGACAATGTACTAAGTTTATCAACATTTCCCGGTATTAATTTCCTAAGAGCTAGCTCTCCCCATATTCAGTTGTTTTCTTACTTCAAATATAGGTCTGTACTCTTCAATGAAGCTACAAAATGATGGTTTTGTAGGATTAATTTTTTTCGTCTTTTAGGATATCACAGAATTCATGCAGAATTTTTGAGCTATATCTGAGTAGAAGAAAAAAAATAGCAARTATCAAATGTGAGACAAATTTCATTACTGCTGACTGTTACTTATTCATGGCTTTTTTTTTCACTCTGATTCAAAATTCTCTGTCTTCCTGAGAGTTGAGTCACTGAAATCTTTAGTTAACTTATCAGTCTGACATATTTCTTAGTAGGGGAAATAGATCTCAAGATTGGAGATCTAAGACCAGTCCCAGTGAAATGAACTCCAAAACCTGTTGATTTCAAGAGAAGGAGGCAAGTTCTTCACTCTATTCAGGAAATTAATTAATGCTAGCTTTGGTGGCTCAATAGAAATTATCAAGGAAGCTCTAATTCTAATCTACAGTTCTGCTACTGTGGGAGCCAGTTAATCTGTATTGTGTCTTTCCTTTTTTTCTCACATTAATACTTAYAGGTTAGCCTGTCTGGAGTCCCCATGCAGACATCATTATAGGTATATAGATATAATCAAGATTTCCCCCCAATTTTTCTATAAATATGGCATTAGAGAGCTGGAAAGATACACTAATTGTAAGCAAAGGAGCTCACTTAGTGTTGGGTAATACTTTGTTAGTATTAATGTTTGATAATAC
Source organism: Alauda arvensis (assembly GCA_902810485.1). Lineage (NCBI taxonomy): Eukaryota > Metazoa > Chordata > Aves > Passeriformes > Alaudidae > Alauda > Alauda arvensis. Next base: position 26,434 of record CADDXX010000699.1, read on the forward strand.
TTTGTTCTGTTGTAAAAATTCATATTTTTAAAATACTCCTTTAGAAACTTTGTCAGGATAATATGTTTTTAAATGCAAGCCCTCCCTGGTAGGGATGATGTGTAATTTATTATATGGAATATAACAACTTTCTSATTATAAAAGCAGTATTGAATATTTCTTTTTTATAGGCTTTAGCAGCATAATGACTCTCAGATTAAAACCAAAACCCAGACAGTCTCTCTCCATGCTGAATTCTAAAAAGTTGTAGGAAAAAAAAAAAGTTAATGAAGAATCATTTTTTGATAATACATTTTGTGATCTTTAAGCAATTTCTTTCCTAGTGAAGTACAGTGAAAGGAAAACTGGAAATGTAAAAATTATTTACTTTGGTACTTTGACTCCATTTGCTTAGTAATTTTGTTAAAGGTTGTTCAGAAATTRAGTTTTCTTCTGTTGAACCTGTCCCATTTGGGAACACTTAACAACTCATCTGTCCTTTTTTGGCCAGGAGAACTCCATTCCTACCTTTGACTAATTCTCATTCCATCCCAAAAGAAGTAACAATATTGTTTAAAAGTGAGTGAAAATATCCTCTTTCCACTTTCATTGCTGTTCTCACACTCAACAGAGGTTTGAAACTTGACAAGTTACATTGTGAAAGGATGCTTTTACCACTTGGCAAACACAATAGACTTTATTTTTTTTCTTGGTCCARGGTCTTAGCTATTCTGATAATGTCCTATAGTTTTTTTGTAGGATCTTGTTTTGATTTGCACCTTATTTTAAAATTATTATYATGACTTTTTTTTTWAWTTKKWAAAAWTWWTTTTWYTTWWTTWWTTYMWTTTTTTAATTTGGTCATACCCCTGAGGAAAACCAGTGATTGCATGACTGCAGTTCTGATTCTACTTAGCTTCATTTTCCCCATGTTTGATACAGCAGCTTTGTGGAACAAAAGACTTTGGGTATCCTTGTGGACAAAGAGTTGAACAAGATTAATGAACAACACACTGGGACAGAATTGTGCCCAGTTTTGGGCCCCCAGTGCAAGAGAGACATCATTGTAAGGGGGTGGGTGAAAAAGAGCATCACCACGATGGCCAGGTTACCTGAGTGTGAGAGGACCTTGACAAGGCTGGTTTTATTTACTGTGAAGAAATGAARGCCTCATGGGGGATCCTTTTGCAATCTTCAAATTCCTCGAGGGGTTTTTAGGTAGAAGATGGATGTACATGAAAGGGCAAGAGGGGCACATCACAAATTGCAGCAAGGAAAGTTCTGGTTAGATATATGGACATAAACATTCAGAACTTCAGTGTACAAGTGGGTAAGCATGGGAAGAAGTTGACCAGAGAGGATGTGGAAATTATTCTCTGGAGATTTTAAGAACTCAGTCTGATCTAACCTTGAAATTATTTCTGCCTTGGATAAGGGGTTAACTAAATTCCAGAGATTTCCACCTGAATTTTTCTRAGGTTCTGTAGAAAATACTGGGAAAACTTCACTTTTAAAGGTTCAGAGGCCKACTTGCTTGATTTACATCAGGCAGGACCAAGATATATATAGCCAAAGGCTTRSATTTTTCTTCAYAGATGACTGTTTAAAAAGAAAAAARTAACCGAGAAAATTCCACTCAATGTCAGGGTGCTGATGGTATTTGGCAGAAGCAAAACAAATACAGTAAATTCTGTATTCTTTGAAAGCYTCTGAGATGTAAAGTGAGCTGTTGAAGCCTTTTTTACTGCCTTTGCTTTTTCATCAAATTGCCTGTAGCATATACTCAGAASTGCTGTTGATCCATGTTACAGTCTGTCTAGTTAGAGATTATAAAAATAAAATTCTTGTCCTCTAAAAGAGGAAATCTAGCAACAAAGCTACTAGCATACATGGATCTTGTTTTTAGACCTTTATTTCTGTCATTAGTGGTGACAGAGGGAAGAACAGATGCTGCAGGATGCAGTAAAGAACATCAGATACCATCTTCTTCAATGATGTTTTAAGATGGATGTGATCTTCATAGCAGGCCAATATTAATAACCTTTCAAACTTTCTTTTTCTTAAAATAAATTAGCTTTTAACCTAAGCTATTTAAGATTTCAGCAGCAGACTGCCATGTAAACACTAGAGTGATCAAACAGCTCCTTAGAAAAAATATCTAGCAATTGATACTGAATTTATTGGGTTTTTTTGATTTTGTGTGGTGTTTTATTTTCTKACCAATTGCATCTCATTATGAAATTAAATTATTCTTAATTGAAAACTAATTTTTGTATGTTAAGGGAAACATGATTTTCTATTTGCACATCCTTAAAAGAGTATTCTTAATGTTTTAAAATCTTGAAATATTTAGCAAAAAAGCAAAAAAGCCACAGTAATTCACTGTATTGTATTGATTTTCTCACTGACTCTTGATGCCAGTGACCCTTGTCAAAACCAGATGAAACATACTTGAGAAAGCCAAAGAAAAGATCCTGGAACTGTCAGGCTTTTAGAAATATATGTTATTCAGAATTGCAGTGTTGTGATTTAAAGCCTTTTTACTGTGAAATAACAGTACTTTATTTTCAAGAACAGTGGCAAGCCTCTCTGGTCTTAGGGGCACTCCAAATTAAAAAATTGTGGAAACAAAYAATGTTGCAGCTAAAGAAAGAGCAACTAAATTAGCTTATAGCTGGCATAGAAGTTTCAGTACTATTCAAGGAAGAAACAGTTTTACCAATGCTACAATTTCTTTGCAACCCAGAAGAGTTTATTTCAACAGATTGACTATTAATTTTATCTCTGTGGCGCTGTATGTATGTTATAAATTTATTTTTCTCTTGGTACAGGCTAAATTTTTGTAGTGTAGTTTACTTTAATCTGTTATATAGGTTGAAAATTTGTTGAAGGGAAATAATATTTGTTTGATTGTTCTTTTTTTGTTTGTTTGATATTGCATACAGCCTATCCTACAAAACCACATTAATGAGACTACTAGAGGGTCTGGCTAATTTTGAATATGTGCACYTCTGAGTACAGTGATTATATATCCATAAACACACATGTACACCCACTTTGTTCTTAGTCTGCATAGTAATTTGTTAGGTCTTGGCTAGCTTGGCAGAAAATTCCAGWGCTGTGCTTTATAAGGAGTGCATTTGTGCACCATCTGCTGATTAGCCCAGAGTCCTGTGTGGTAGTCAGCAATTAGTTTGTAATCTTTGGAAAATGAAGTCACTGGTGGTTTTTTTGTTTGGTTAGTTGTGTTTTTTTTTTTTTTTTAATTTTATTGATGGTTTAAATTTTTTTTCAAAGTGTTGCAGTAACTTATAAGTTAAAAGAATTTTCCAAATAGTATGTGAGATTATTCCCCCCTGCAGCCCCCCAAGACTCAAGGCCAGCTCAGATTCCCCACGGGGCCCAGGGGGGAGATATCTCAGAGATAGGACTGGGATTACCAGAAGAGGCTCCTCCCGTGATGTTTGCAGGTCTTTATTCGAGGAGGTCCACGCGGAAAGAGAACAAACAATGAAATTACAGGGTCTTATACAGGCCTTGTCTCTGGTGGGCTGTTTGGCCCTGGACCAATGGGATAGGGGCAGAGGGGTAGGTCAAAAGGATATCTGGGCATTCCATATCCTGGGGTAGGGGGAAGCAGTTTCTCGGGGGGAAATACAACAAGTATGTGTTTATTTTGTCAAATCAGAAATCATATTCTTGATGATTTCAAGTGAACCTCAGGAGGAATAGATTTTTTCAAATGATCCAGAAAGAYGGGCTACATTTGTTCTAACTCAGTTTTTATTATTTTCTTTCACATACAAATTATATAGTCCAGAAAACCTGCTCTTTCACGGTGTGATGGAAGGTTTTTCCTTTCTTAAATGTTTATATTTTTCTATTCWGTAAAGTCAGTAAAGCTCCTCACAGATTAGTATTCATATTATGRTGCAGCTGACACAAATCAACACTTAGCAAGAATAGGCATTGTTACTTCTGACAGATCTCTAGAATTATGTTCATTGCTGATAGGGTTAATGAAACATCATATCTATATGCAAGACATTTTTTCCCTCATGGAATCTGGAGTGGTACAATTACTATGCAGTGCTATTAAGATATCCCTGCTATATTGTAGTAAAAATTTGTATTCCTTTCTGTAGTGACTCTTTTAATTTCTTTGGAGAATGATCGYCATAATATTGCTTTCTTCTTTTGCTAACTAACTGTGGATATTTTATGAAGTGTCATCACAGAAAGCTTGTGTGTTCAACTTTATCTGATCCCTAAAGTTACTGAGAAAGAGACTTGTCACCCTGACTTACTGTTTGTGGATATCCAAAGGATTTCTGGTTAATGTGTTCTGACAGAACTCTCCATACTCTGCAGTTCCTGCTATAGATGTTACGTTCAGATGTGCTGGCTGAAGCAGCGTGTGCAAACACAAAATGGCAGAGCTGGGGAGTTAATAGAACAGTTTCTTCAGAAAGACAAGGAGGGAATGAAAATAAATGATACCTGCTTCATCCTTTATATTCCTTTGATAGTAAAGCATTTCACAACATTCTTGAAATCAAAGCAGACAGAAATATATACACAAAGCACAGCAGGATTTTGAAATGTGCTCAGTTTGTTTATTTTGTATAAAAATGAGCCTAAGTCTCCTTTTGTCTTGATATTGTGTAAGGTTGAAGAGCACCCACTGTGAGCCAAAGAAACCCTACAGGAAAGACAGCATATTACCCATACCAAGGGCACTAATCCAGCCAACAGCAGCTTCCTACTAGACCATTTTGTTCTAACAATATGTGAGGCTGAGTTCAGATGGTTTAATCTCAGAGAAAACTTTAGAAGGTTTTGACTCCTGTGGAGAAGTGCTCTCTTTGGTARTAAAATGCCCTTTCCAACTCCCTGTAAACAGTGGCATGAACCCCTGAACAAACTTACATGTATGCAGAATGAAATGGAATCAATGCTGTGACATGAGGAGACTGGCTAATGAGGGGATAGTAGGATTTGGATAGGGTTGCTCAGTGCTTTTTCCCGATTTGATGACAAAACCAGTAATGAAAAATCATTTTTATAGGATAGGATTAACTAGCAGAGGTAAAAAAATTATATATAGGAAATTGTTACAATAAGTAAATGAACAACTGTGGGGATTACTAYGGAACAGGGGAGGGAACTGTTTGTCTTGCATGTTGCAGTAATTGAAAACCTGACGAAACATAGAATATATTTTRTTTCCTGGCCATCTTGAAGCCATTAAGGAAATTAGCATAAATTTCCATGTAATTCATATGTCACACTAATTTGAGTGCCTGGTGCATACATTTCCCACTCAGATGGTGGGCTCCTTCTGCCAGGCACYGGCAGGTTGGTGTAAATTACCCAGCAGAAGCTGGAATGTTCTTTCATTGCAAGTTGACAAAGTGAAAGATATATGCACAAWCCCAGTGCTCTCCCCAGATCTGCCACTCTCTCATTTCTTCATCCTTCGTCTTCAAGGAACCCTGGAAAAAGAATTCATAGTCCTTATCTGAGGAAAGCTTCAGTGAAATGCTTATCTGAGGACTGCTTGATTCTAAGCAGGTCAGACTTCAACTGTGGCATTTCTCAACTTTCTGGATTCAATGATACTTTAATTTTCTCCTTGGCTTTTTTTTAATCCTGACTTTTAAAATAATGCTTCCATGCTACACGAGTTGAAAAAAAAGTTCTTTGTAACTGGAACTATGYTTTAAGAAAAGACACTTCTGCACTGTATTTTTTACCCCATATAAATAGTAGCAAAACAAGACAATGCAAAACCAACTTTCCCACCTGACTCAGCACAGGAAAGATTTATCCCAATTTATTTAATATMTCTTTTAACACTTAAGTACTGAGCAATGACTCAAACATTTTCTCTGAGGARCCTAGRTCTCCTTGCACTGAAAGCCTTGGGTATATATAATCATAAAAYATACYTCACTCTTTGTRTTTTACTAAAAGAAAGAATTCTCTTAGAGTATAAAATGACCCATAACATATTTGTTGTGTTGCAGTATCATCAGTTGTTCTTCTATCACTAGTTTAATTAGATCATGATGTGTATGGAATTTTTTAATACCATATGGTAATATTATATTTGCTATGTTAGCAGTCCTTGGGGTGGGGATTCTGTTACCCTTGTCACTATGTAAGGCAGAAGCAATGTGAAGACCCTAGAATAATACTATGAATAGCCCAAAATACTGGTAGCATCAAAAATTAAAAATAAGGTTTATTGCTTTGGGGTTTTTTTTTTCCTAAGTTCACCTTGTAATATGCAGTCATTTTTCCTCTTTGCTTATCTTTGTTGATGAATCTTGGCATTCAGACATAACTTTCTATCAAATTAAATTGCACTAAGAAATAATTCCCTGAGAAGCTCCCTTTCAGCTTCATTACAAACTCCTTGTATGAATACTGAAAGTGTTGGTAGCTATGTTTTCAAGATGTTTATAGAATTGCTCAGAAGTTTACAGCATTTTTTAATACCTTTTCTTCTTTGTGGAGATCAAAGTAACAAGTTTTTATTGTTCAGCAGGTAATGTTGTACAAGACCTAATATTCCCACAGTTATAGTAGCTTCTAACATCCTTGGCTTTTTTTGCAATTAGTAAAAAAAGCCCTGGTGGGCATTTAATTTAYCTGGCAGTGCATTGGTGTTTGAAGCTGCTGCTGGCAAATTCTGGAAGGCTTTTTCRTGAGTAAATGCTTGGGGGCTTGATCTGTGATTTTTTAAATGCCTTTGGGAGGTGAGATCAGATGCATAAGAATGTGATTGTGTTTATTTTTTACRTGAATCCCACTGCTGGAATCCGTAGGGATTTGCTGTATCAAAGATATTTATGCGAATATTGCCCTTGGCTACAGTTTGAAAGGGAGCAATGTAGGACAGGGACAGATGAAGGGTAGGCAAGCTGGTGACTCTGGTCATAGAGAATGTTGAGAGTCTCCTAGATCTGGATACCCTTTCTGATGCATAGCACTCAAGCAAAATAGGAGAGTGAGCAATATTCATCAGTCACATTTCCACTTCAGGGGTTTGTTTGTGTATTAGAGTTCCTGAATGTTCATAATTTCAGAAACAGCAAAGCATGATTGGGATTTATCACACAACGTATGGATTCAGAACATGCTGTTGTCCGTGCATAGCCTCATCTTATTTGAAGAACAGGATCTTCAGGCATGTGACTATTATATTTAACCTTTGGTGGGGAGCACATCTTTGTTATTGGAACACTTCTGTGTACTTTCAATTTTCCTGCTTTAAAGGGAAGAATAGGGCAAGAAAATGGCAATAACATCTGRCAGGTTTGTCACAGCAGTTCCTCAGCATGTCTACATTTAGTTTTCCCATGAGTAACAGGCAATAAAAATGATCAAGCAAGCATAAAGAGGGGGGAATTGTACAACCAAGTTGTAGCTGAATTTTTTTTACTGAGGGTATACTGTTCTAGTAATAAGAAGAAATTATTTGCCTTTAATTCAGCCAGAGATCTTGATCAATTATAGAGAATTGYTGGACTCAATGATCTCAAAGGTCTTTACCAACTGAAATGATTTTATGAACTAGCCAAAGTGCCATTTAAACAAATTACAGAATCTAACATTTATATTGATGTTGCTGACCAGAATAGTCCCATAATCTGTTAATAATATACAWCTGCTGATTTATAAAAGTATCTACTTTATCCCCTACATGCGCACACATCCTGCGGGTTTTAATTAGTTGCTGAGATAATGTATAAATCTCTGCCCCTTTAAATTTGCTGATTGAAAAATTAAGAATTCCTGCCCTTTAACTGTTCAGCTTTCACAGGGGTTACAGTAAATCTCTTAATCTTCCAAGCACTTATTCTCCTCTGTGTTTTTCRCAGACATTTATCCACAGGACATTCATTTCCAATCTGTATTTAAATCCAGGAATAACTATGTGGGCTTTGAGCTATCTGCTTTCATGCACTGCTAATGGGCTCTACCACAGGATCTCTGGATGAGCTGGCGGGGAGAAAAAAAGAGATTCAAGCCATGTTCGGCTTCTATTTCAGCTTAAGCTGAGTCTCTATTTTTGGTGAAGAGAGCATTAAAGAAAGCAATTATTTGGGGGCAAAGGAAGGGCAGAAAAGATCCACAATAAAGGATTTATTTATTCTGGCTGTATGGAGAAGGCCAGTGTATCAGATTTTCAGGCTTATAATGGAAGATAGTTGAATTTATCTGCTGAATGGGGTGTGAGGATTTGAAACATACCCTGGATTTTTGTCAAATACTCTCAGCACTTTTTTTCCRTGTTTCTCACAGAATTTGTAGTCCAGAATCTTGGATGTAAATGGTCATAGATTCACACTGTTTTGTAAATACACAGGAACTCAGAGTAGAATGTTTTCCTATTRCTCAGTAGAKGCTGTGCARTCACTGTAATGAATGGTCCATTTCTGAAAGAGAAATGTAGTATTAAATTAATATTCTGTTGTAAAAGAAAACACAGAAACATGGTGTTCTTTGAAGTAGTTACAATGAAGCTGCCTCTTGACCTTTTGGCATTTTCTCTCCTGCACATCAAAGAATTTGTTTAGGTTTAATTCAAAGCGTACTTAGGGAGGCAAAGTACTTAGGGAGGGAGATTGAAAGAAAACATGCAGAGGACACCTTTAATTCTGCATTTCCTGCCTATGTAAAATAACCCAAATTTGAAAACTATTCTAAGATATATCCAGAAAAATGTGTGGTATTACCCTTGAACAGAAATCCTTTTAACAATGTTTTTTCTTCTTYTGTTTTCTTCCCATCTTATTTTCCTCTCCAGCATCATTSTCTTCATTGTATCTCTTTTCTGTCTCCATTCTGTGAGCCTTTCTCCAGAGTACAAATCMTTCCCCTTTCTGTGCAATGTATTTTCTAACTGTTCTTTGCTAAACCAGCTCTGGTTTAGTGTGCTATTTTATTAAAGACAATTAAATAGCTTCTAGTCAATAACATATGCATTTTTTTCTTTCCTGCTTATAATATTAGATATATTTCCAGTATTCTTTGTATAAAAATTTGGAGGAATGGTCATTATTTGCTGGTAAATGTGTTTAACTTTTGAAATGTTACCTTTGAATATAGTCTCATTAGAGAGTGATGATGAGTCATTTGGTAGAAGATTTTTGTGTATCTTTCTTAATTGTGTGTTTTGGTCTCATGTGGAGMTGTAAGTGAAAATAAATAGGATAATTAAACTTTAATGCTTATTGCAATTCTTGCCAAATTTGGTTAGACCTTCTTTGCTGGTACTGGAAAAGTYTAACTCAAATCAGCATTCATAGCRTGAGTAAACTCCTGGATAGATGGAGATTAGGAAAACATTTTGGGTCAGAATTTATGAGATGCTGCTTACCTCTTCCAGTTCAGATTAAAGAGCTCAGATCAAAGAGTACAATGAAAGGAAACAGTGGACTTGCACCAGTATCTTGGCCTCTCACAAGAGCACAAAAAGGGCATTGGAAAGGATTTCTGACTTTTGCCAGTTTGAGGTTGGACTTCTTAATTTATGGATGCATAACCTAAAGAAGAGGTGAAAATATGGTCTAATTAAGTGTTATCCAGCTACTTAGAAAATTACTGAGCAAATGTATTTAAAACACTCAGGTGCCAGGAAAAGGATAGTAATGAGTCTGAAACCTGCTTTTTATTTATGTATTTATTTTCTCTTCTTAAAGGACCAAATCTCTGTCCAACACGTCTAAATATGTCTCTGCCTCARTAAATTTATACAGTGTGGGTTCTCTAACTCTGTTTTCCTACTGAGTTAAGAAAGTAAACAATGGTTTTTGTAACCAGGAAAGTATTGCTCAAGATAACTGTGCTTTTTAGGTCATTTAAACATGAAGCTGACATATCAGCCTGCACAATGACCTGTCCTCACACTGCAGATTCCTAGCTAAAACTGAAAACAAACAAACAAAAAAATGTTCAAGGTGGAATAAAGATAAAACTGGAAAAAAAGGTGATTAAAATTTGGATTACTTTGAAGTAGGAGTTTTCTAAATCTGGAAATCTGCTCTTTCATAAAGTGTTCAATGGCTTATTTTCAAACACAATGAGTTTTTGATCACATGAAGTTCTTGTTTGCTGTAGAATGCTGTGTGTTGCTGATGAATGTCTACTTCTTAGCAATAACATTTCTTAATAGAATTGACCRTGGCAGGAAATTGTCTGTTAAAGGAACTTGTTTAAAATAGCATTTAACTTGCGAGTCATAGAGGTTTATACTGATGAATGGCCTATTTAAAAATCAGGTGGACTAGGGTTCACATAATTATTCTTGACAACTTACTGAATTTGGTCTTAATATCTTAGGACTCTGGATGTTACAGCCATTCTTTTTTTTTTTTTTTTCTTGAAATGAAAATTCAAGGAAGCGAGATAGAGCTATGGCTCTTCAGGAATTGAAACCTTCACAAAACCCAGTTTCTGGTCTCTCTCATTGCAGAGTTTACAGAATGAAACCCAAAATTCTGTTTCTTGACTAGAGACATAGGTTTTAATATTTAGCATTAAGGCTTAGTTAATTTTCGCAACATTTAATAACTGCATTTAAATTAGCCTGGTTTTGATGGCTAATTATCATGAATTTATGGCTGCCTTGACATTTCTAACACACCAGTGATTACASTGAAATCACTTAAAAACTTTAGTACATTTTAGGCTGTTTACCGTTTATTCATCTGCTTTAAGGGAGAGCACTGTGGCAGTAGGGACTGCAGGTAGTCAGTGTTCTGCTSTTAGAAATAGCTTATATTGACCTCTCATCTGACAAATTATCCAGTGGTCCAGCWGGCATTTTCATCTCCTTGTAATACCAATGGGGAAGTTAGTAACTAAATAAGATTTCTCAGCCAGCCCAARTGCAGGTGTGGAATATGAAACCTTCACCTGTCCTGACTTGCTCAAAATCTTGCAATGAGTTTCTGCAAGCAGAACTCGAGCCAAGGATGTGTGATTCAGGTTTCAGATGTCGTTGCTTGTCTTTATGACATTTACAGTCCAAATCTGACAGGTAATACACCTTTTGTTTTTAGCAGTCTAAGTATTTTCATCACAAACTGTGGCACTTCTCTTTCTTTATCCACAGCTCCCTAATGAGAATCAATTATATATTTATTTAATTAAGTCTTTTGAAAAGCAGTGGTGTAAAACTTGGTTTTGTTCAGGGACTTTTATCCTTTAATAARTTTCATCTGGTAATAATTTCTGACTGTTTGGCTTGTAACATATATTAAACTTTGTCTTAGCAGATCTTCTGTCACAAAATTCTGAAGAGAACTATGGTTATATTGATGTGTTTCTAGGATTGCAAATGGAATAGTCAGCTATGTTTCTTTCCCCAACCTTGACACAGGAATGGTTTGTTAGAATACTTGCATGTCTGCTTAAGCTAATTTTTCCTGTGAATTTTAGTTTGAAGATTTTATTATTCTTAAGACRATCAGAAAACCACCACCACCACGAACAAAAACCCAAACAAAGAAAACCAAATCATAACCAACAGAACAAAAGCATGTACCTCTTCCAACCTCAAACTGGACAAACACCAAACCATAGTTAATGACATTTTTTTTTTGCTCCTCTTAGGATGCCAGAATGATGTACAGCATAAATGTTATTTTATGCTATGAACACTGTGATAAGGATAATAACATAAAATTGCAAGTAATTACACTGAGAACAAGAATGGAAATTTGTAGCTACATCATTTCTTATAATGCTCAATTTATGAGATGTAAAGATAGGGTTATAAAATGGAAGTTGCACAAGCTTTCAATACTGGCCATATTCATAAATTATTTTACTCCTGTGAAACGTAGTTGAACTCATCTGAGGCTGAAGTGTACATGCCAAAGAATCATGGTCAAATACTCAGGCTCATGCCTATGAGCTGTGGTTGCACTCACTTCCATCAGCCATTCAGAGCTTGGYTCTCTGAGGATCTGCTGCTGCTGCATGGAGGCTTCTGTCACTTTMGTGACTTTTTGCTGTTTGTTATTATCAGTTTTACATWGCCCATTTAGCWGTAATGGATGGATGGATTTTAAAACCATCTGCAGCTGGTATTAATATAATTTTTTCAGTGTGTGTTTTTCCACAAGCTTTTGGTAACAGCTGTTTGAGCAGAACTCTTTTTGATTTACTTCCCTTCTATTTGATTTACAGTATGATTTCCTTTTTTGCTTATTTTAGGTAATATTTGACTGGCAGAAAATGTCAGTCATAAATTTAAAGAAAGTCCTTTGCAAATGTCCAGTAAAGTATTTGAGTTTTAAGAGAAAGTACTTAGTGTACATTCTGTGTCAGCAATTTAAAATCAACGCAGCTTATTTTAGTGGTATTTCTGTCAAGAACTTACCAGAACACCAGAGTGTTACTATAAAAGTTCCTTATTTTTACTTTAATTATGTGTGTGTGTTCTTCRGGAAAAGAAAATAAATTATTTACAGTTAAAGTTGTACTCAGCCTATATTTATTGGGAGATTTAAAAATACTCTTGCATTTTAACAACTTCCTGAACAGWCATATAGTGTGCTTTCTCTTTACTGTTCGGTGTATGATGTGTATATCTAGATAACCAAAATACTTTCTAATTAATTAAAAATTATACAAACTTAAGAGGTACATAGGTTTTAATGATTAAAGATTATTGCTGTGTTTACACAACCATGGAGAAGAATTTTGCCTTATGTGCCTTTCTCTTCTGTTGTGCAGGAAATACCTTCCGTTACTGTTTTTAAAACTTGGGATATGCAGGAAARATCTGTGACCACTTTAAAACAGTTGGCTGAATATAATGGGATTACATATGTTTGGAACAATAGAATATATTTGCCCATTTTTGCATTCTAGAATGACTTTTGGTTGTTTTCTTTGAAGTGATTGCTTTTCTAGATGTTYGTGGTACAGCAATGTCAATTTTAACTCTTTTAACTAGAGGTAGGAGTCCCCAAGAGAAAAAACAGGTTTCGTTGTAGTCTTCATAATGACAGTATCTAAGAAAAGGAGAAGGGTGGAAGTTTGAATCTTTTCAGCATCAGCTTTTCTTTCACAAGAGTCATTGCTCTTGRACTGAAACAGGATTCCCATGCTCTAGTAGATGTACAAGTGGTTGATTAACATTCCGAGCAAGTGACAAAAAATTTTTTTTCTTCTTTTTTTTTCTAATATTTTTATGTAGTTTAATCAATCTATTTCTCATTTATATTGTGGTGAGGAATAATATAATATTTTCAATTAAAAACCTTCATCGTTTAGTGATGATTCTGCCAGTTAAATTAGTTCTTGATGGTACAAGCTAGATTGATTGTAATTAAAGCACTTAGTAATAGGAAATAAATTGAAATCCATAGTTTCTTGTCTCTRTAAGGAGGTTGGACATTTCTGCCAATAGGGTTATATTGATCCTTCTTGTGTCTCACCACTTTGTCAGGCTATTGTTTGCATATTATTTGATGTTCTAGTATTTTTCTTTTGGCATTAGGAATTTCTAAACAGTTCACTTCTTCACTATAGTTGTCTTCTGGAAAGGCAAGAGATGTGGAAAGATCACAAACAGGCTTTACATTTTATGTGTTTGAGCAGGCCTGTGTGTCTTCTAGACTGTGATCTAAGGCAAACATAATGTTTGGAGACAAACTCTCTTTAAAGCATATGACGCTTTAAATGGAGATTCTCTTTTGGGACCAGAATATAGGTGTTTATACCTTCAGTGTGCTGGCTGGGTAAGATTAATTATAAATCACTCTTAGGGATGTGGCTTTACAAATGCAAAAACCCAGGACTTTTCTGTGATGTCTCTGAGTTACAAAATTAATCCTCTGTCTGTACATTCTGGTTAAGTAGCTGGTTTAAATGGCAGCACTACAGACAGAGTATGGGGAAGAAGACAATGCTCTTTTACAGCCCAGCTTTTTAGTTTACAGCCATGACTCTGATAGACATTGTACTGCTTCAGCTGAGGAAACTCCCCTGGTTCCTTTTTCAATGCTATTGGTAATAAAGCTTTTGGATTTAGTGCTTTTGTTTTATTTTTATTGCTAGCCAAAAGACAAAATTCTCCCTTTCAAGTCATATTGTCTGTTTTCACCACCGGAGATCTTGTATCTCTCTGAAAGCCAAACAAGTATTGTGGCAGGGTACTGTGTTGAATATACCATCAGATGTTGCCACTTCTCTTACCTCAATATTCCCAGCTATTGCTGGTGAACATCAACACTGGAGCAAGTGTTGATTGTTTTTCTAAACATGACTTTGCAGCATTGCTTGCATTAGATGCYAACTTGCAGTGCTTCTTCTAGCCTGACCTAAATTTCTTGGGGATTTACAGATACATTATATTAAGGAACTAGCCAGACTACATTAAAATGAAATACAAGTCTAGCCTTTTTTGACAAGTGGAATGCTTAACAGTTCAACTTTCTAGTCCTATTGTTTGAAAGGATCAAAAGAAGCTTGGTAGTGTAAAACTTAGCACTGTATTGCTTTGAGGAGAAAGCTGTCTGTTTTCACATGATCTAAAGCCAAATAATCCATGACAAAACGGGAGACAATAAGTCTTTCTTGCTGAAACATGCTTTGGAAGGTTAATTGTAGAACAGGAGATGTATTTCTGGACTGAAAGATACCTGCTTGAAAATGTCTTGGCTGGCCTGTGCTCATATAGCAAAAATGTTAAGCCTCTCCAAAGACAGSCTTTGATGACCCATATGCTAATACTTCCTGGCCAGCATTACYCCTGATTACAGAGGAATCTAGTAACCTTCCTTGGCAGAGATTGCCATCTTCTCCTGCCACCAGTGACCTCTAGCAGCAGCACTGAGTGGGTGGGTTCATGGGAGTCCTGCACATTTTTGGACTGTTCCACAGTCCGCTTCCCTGTGCGGTTTCATTCAAARTGTGCTTTTTTGGAATATGGCATTATTATTTGCCTCTCCATTTTGCCTCTCCAAGTTTCAAAGATGATGTAAGAATATATATTGCAGTTTAAGGGCTTTATTTTGCTCAACTCTGCTCTAGGGKTTGTAGAAATGGATGCATAGAAGCATAAGATGATTTCTGTCTTGAACCATACTTTTATCTTGCGACATAATCCATTCACATTTTATAGTTTGTTATTCCTGATAAATTCCTATGGTCTCTTGTTAATAATATTATTTTATTGTTGCTTTTTTAAGAAAAGGCTTTTCTGAAGTAAAGGCTATACTTAYGTTTTTGCTAAGCTGTGGTTTCCCAATTAGTATATTTGGAAACTACCTTCTCAAAAGTATGCATTTAATCACTACTCTTTTTGTATATAGCTAACAGAATTGTGAATGTCAAAATTCCCAGAAACAGCACTTAGTTTAAAAAATAAACACCCAAAAAAAMCCCCAYCCAAACAACCAAAAAAACCCAGCACTCAAGCCCCCTTATCTGGGGAATTTAAACTAGTTACCTGCAGCATTTCCAGAACATTTCTTCAYGTATCACAGTAATTCTTCTRTGATACACTRCAGAAATTGGATCAGCCTAAAGAACTAATCTCTGYGACAGATTTTGAAGGGTAAGAGGAACTCCATGCTGAACTTTCCTTGCCTGGTTTGTTTTTCAGAACATGCTCAATATGAGGAGCATGTGAAGTCTAGGTCATGAGAGAATTTATGAGTGACTTTATGAGAAGTCACTTGATACTGTCTTTCCATGGAATACTTGAAGGGTTTTGCTTGAGTATCACTTGCTCTGTATTCTTGAAGGTGTTTTCAAAGTTAATTTTTATGCCACAGCATAACATTTACCTTGAATGCTTCCAGTGGGGGATGAAAATGTTAATCTAGTGAGAATATGTTCCTCTGAGAAATACAGTTTTAAGTAACATCAAGGGGACATCAGGGGACCTGTTAAATTTGAAGAGTCTTACAAATTGTTTTCAGTCTCCTAATTAGTCTACTGGATATAAATTTTTCATGACCTAAAATCCAAGTCCATTTCTCTTTCTCAACTAAGTTTCACACTTAGTAAGTCCAGACTGACCAGCATTGTACATAAATGTTGCTGTTCTCTTTAACTTCAAATCCCAATTTAATTAGATGCAGATGCCTGAGTGAGTAGTATCTTTAGTGCTCTGTTCCCACACAATGGACCCCATGTCACTTATATTTGATGTCTGATGTGGTTTCCTGTCTGCTTGTGGGAAGTGTTTACCTTAGGAATTAATGTCTTATGGAGAACCAGATGAGCTCCACTATGTGCCACAGGTTTCAGTCTGTTGTCCTGTGTAGAAATCTGATCTTTCCCTAAGTGCCACCTCTGAGTGCACTTACAAAATGCTGTAAGTGGAAGATACTGAAAGAGCAGGATTAATACCTTCTTGGGCTGTTAAACATTCTTTACTCTTTCAAAATTTTCTAGCTGTTTCCCCGTATTCTGTAATCTTTCGAATGTAATAAAGTTCCTCTTGCAATTCATTGGGACTTCCTTAAAGTGGTTTGAAGAACYTAAGATCAAAAGAATGAAAACTCACRTAGGCACWGTGTGTTTAGGTTTTATGCTTGTGGAAATTAGTTAAACCTAGACTGCTTTCTATAATTTCATATTTTATATTTTTGATAGATGAAAAGGAAAACTGCATAGTGTTTTGTCTCTCAAATGTGTGTATGACAGAGAATTGTCTTAATATTTTTTCCAATTAATTAGATATAGTTGTACTCAACTTGGCTAAGTGTACTTTTCTTATCTGAACTTTTGCCACCTTCTCTGAGTCTGTTTCCAAGAATAGTTCATTTCCATGCAAAGGAGAAAGAGATCTTTTAATTGCAATTAGTGAATCTGGTATAGAGTTAAATTTAAATCTTCATTTTAACTTCTTTACTACATGTTACTTATTTTTATAATTAAYGCCTGCTGTAGACRGTTTGCGTTTYAATGTAGAAAACAGAWTCAGGGCATAAAAAGAAAATAATARTGCCTGAGCATTAGTTTTTATTTCTCCACACTGAGACAGTAAATRTTTTACTTGAGTTAAAGTTCTTTTCCTCAGAAAAGTAGTGCTTCAAATTGTAACACTTTTTGATATGACCGTTTCACTAGAAAGTCCCAGTTAAATTTCCCTGTGTCTGATAAGTTTGCAAAATACAGATTCATAAATAGTGTTGAAAGGAAACATAAAATCAGTATCCATMAATAAACAAGTTTAAAGGTGAGGTTTCCTTGCACTGTTTTTAATTGAGTCTGGAAGAGGAGACAATTTACTTTCTGATTCAAACTSTGAGTATTGTGCTTCTTGTTCTGAAAAATTTTGCTAACTGTTACCATACTTCAACCATTATTTGCATGTGTACACATGCATGTGCACACTAATAGGTATAAATGGAATAGCTCTGTATATTTGTGTTGCTCTATGCCAAAACACAAAATGGAAATCAGCACATTGAATAAGTGTACCTGAATTTGCATGTGCTACTTCCCAAGAGTGGCCTATGCTGTGATCAAAATATCCTGTGCCTTTGCAGCTGTTTGTCCTTTTACAGGCTGCTCAAATGGCTTAAATTTAGTCAGCCAACTCCCACATACTCTCTTTAACCTGTAGAGTAATTAGATGAATTTCTGTTATCGTGTCAGAAACTTTCAGTTTCCAAAAAAATTCTTA
This sequence comes from Alauda arvensis, assembly GCA_902810485.1. Classification (NCBI taxonomy): domain Eukaryota; kingdom Metazoa; phylum Chordata; class Aves; order Passeriformes; family Alaudidae; genus Alauda; species Alauda arvensis. The sequence continues at coordinate 44,081 of CADDXX010000699.1, forward strand.
AAAAATATTTCCAATTCTGAGTATAATGAGAGGTGCTAAAAATGTGCTGCATTGAAAATATGATTGAAATGATTGACTCTCTATCGAACAACAGCTTACCTTTTTTCTACCTGCAGGACTGCCCAGTTGTTCATGTTTTTATAATAATGCAGATCACAGGAAAMATTATCAATTACAGAAAAACTGCTTTATTATTTGCACTTCTATTGAAGGTTAATTAATTATCACAAGAACGGTAATAGTTGGTTCATAAAGCATTTTATTTAATTTTCAGTGTACAGTTATGTTAGTGCTCTCCCTTTGTTTGTTAAAGTGTTTTGATACATTTAAACTTTTTGTAACTAAATTTAGTTTTTTTGTAGAAAATGATTACGTTAAAATTTTGAACTCCTAAACAACTGTTATTGCATTATTTCAAACTGGAATGAAACACTTTAATGTTTCTAAAAGGTGACCCTCTTCTGTTGATATCCTGGTGGTTCATGACAGATGAAGCATATGCAGTTTAAGGAAGAGGCCAAGCCAGTGCTTGTCTGCTACTTTAAGTTTGCAAGTTTTTATGAAACTATAACTTTGTTATGTTCTAGACTTATTATTAAACTTTAAATTTTCTTTAAAGGCATTAGCCTAACAGAAATTTCTGAGAGGAAGCTTTGGCCATGAATCACCACCCTAGAACTGTTTTGAAACACTGTGTTATCTAAAATTCTGTGATTTCACTAATGACTGTGGATAGGAAGTTGAACATTTGCACTAATGAGTGATGTCAGGTAGCACTCAGCTGCCTTCATGGGATCTTCCCTTGTCGTGGCTTTGTGTCTGACCTGCTGGGTGTTGGGTGCAGTGATGTGCTCTCCCAGGTTCGGGAGGTGTCACTCCCTCCCGTGTAAGGTGTTTTGTGTCCATGCGAGGGCACTGCAGCTTGTGGCACAGATGTGGGGAAGAGCTGCATGGGGAGGCTGAGAGAAGCAGCATGGCTTTACAGACATAGCTGAAGGTAAATCTACTTAAGTATCCTATGTTATTAAATTCCAAAACCAAGGGAAGTGACTTGTTTATTGAGAAATGTGAAAAAGTGAAAGCATGCAGAGACTTCACAGTAATTTTTTGCTAAGACACACTTTGCAAAAATTAGAAACAGAAGATTATACAGGTTTATTATTGCCTTTTTTGTATTGCTGGACACTGAAAATATTTAGGCACATATATATAAATAGTTTATCTTACCATGTCAAATTTGTAGTGGTGTGCATTTATGGGAGTGAAAGTGAAATGAATGCATTAAATGCTCCCCATCCACCCCATTTTTTTTTCCTTAACTCACTGACAGGCAGAATAAAAAAGTGATTTTCACTCTTCCATATTCTTTCTGAATCAAAGCAGTCTTAAAATCAAAAGTTAAAATTCAGACAATGTAAGTTTAAATCATAGCAGCACCTGTAGAACTAGTTTTTCTACATGGGCAAATTAAATAAAATATCATGTACCCAACCCCCAAGGGGCTGCCAGATCAGCACCAGGCAAAATTAGTTTYCATACTGTGGGCTTTAAAAAGTTCAGCTGGGGTGTAATTGAAGCTACTGCCCAGATTTTTTTCCCTGCTGATTTCCTGTATTAGCTCTCCAGAGAATATGTTGAAGTACTGAAGCTTAAAGGGCTTCCATGTTTTGAAGAGCTGGAAGGATATCTATCATCAGAGTGTTATTTGCACACCAACCCAACTGTTTCAATAACAGTTTATCACTGGGGAGCAGAAATGGATTTTTAAAATTTTAAGATAGATCGGTGCTCTTACTCTCTGAAAGAAAATTTATGATTCCATCAGGAAGGTGGTGCAGATACTGAATGGTTACAGGATTTAACCCTACTGTTCTTAGTAGCATTTATTAATATAATTTTATTAATCTATTAGAGCTGTATCCTGTAGTATGAAACAGAGATCTGTATAAAAATACTCAAGATTATGTAATAGGATGTAATAAAATTGTCTGATCCCTACCCTCAGACTCAAAGTCCTTTGGCAGACTTGGTAAAYTGCCACAAAAGCCCAAAAATCACATTATTGTCTCTCAAGAGGTGAAACAATATCTGTGTTTGTTGTGCATMCTGCCTCTCTTGCTCTGTTCCAGACAGTTGTTTTTCTGCATGTGTTAATATTAATTTAGGCAGAGCAGGAAGTATTTAAGGTAGTTGTCTGAAAAATCTGAATAATTTTGTTACTGCCTATCATTGTAGTGGGATATTATTTTGGTATTTCTTTTGCTAAAACAGCTGATTTGTATTAACTGCTAGAAGGAAATGTGTTCTTCTAAAGCTGTTTTTCTTATCCCAAGAACTAAGAATTTGCAGCAACTTTCAATTCATCCAAGATATGCCAATCAGAGGAATTTCTTACATTGTTTTGAAACTGAAATTTTATAATCCCATATGGAGTGATCAGGGCAAGAGAGCTGCATTTAAAAGCAGCACAGTTTGTGTCTCACAGTTGMGATCACCTCCACCAGAAGGGTATGAGGCTGCTTCCAGGTTTCCCCCACACAGRTTCTTCTTGTAGATTTAAAGATTCTTTCTGTTTCTTCTTTCTTAGTTCTAGGTATTGATTGGTGAGGGTTGTAGAGGTGGGTTTTTTCTTATTTTGTGGTTTGTTGGTTTTCATTTTTTGGTTTTGTTCCCTCTGAACAGATTCCTCATGTCCATTTTCCTTGATTTCTGTGGTCTGTTATTACATTGGGAATATGGAGGAACAGCTGRCAGTGACTGTCTTGCTGTAAGAGCTGGATTTCTGTATAACCTGTCATACAGCTCAGTTGAGGAGAGATACCCTAGAGGTGYTTTGTTAGTGCTGCTGCAGGGCTTTTTAAATTATCATACAGTGTTCTAGAGAATTTCAGTGACAACTTCAGTAAATCAGACAAGACATTTTCAGCTGCTCTTCTAAATTTGATGCCTTATTCTTTGTTGGATTTGGGCATACAAAAGACTCTTTTAAAAGGAAAAATATTGGCTGCAGTTGCAGAATTCACAACACAAAAAAAAAAATTGAAGGCTTTGTATCACTGCTTAACATATTTTAAGAAAGTAGATTAGAATGGTATAAGAAGCTGCCAGTTTCAGCATGTCAGGAATTGTGGGAGAGGAAGTGAAGTAGGGTGAGTTTTCAATGTGTCTCTAATACTTATCATGGATCGTTTTGTTGAGTGTGCCATCCAGRATGTCATCTTCAGAGCAGCCTGTTGACTGTAGTTCATGTGCAGAGCTGTGTGGCTAAGTTGTTGCCAGAGAGGAAAAAATAAAAAGGGAAGGATATTTTATATTTATTTTAATTTTAAATGTGAAAGGATTTAATGTCATAACTGCTTCATTCTGGTTAAAAGAAAATGGAGTGAGTGTCCCTAATGGGAGATGGGGAATTTATGGCATGGTGTTGAAACCAAGATCGTGACCAGCAGCACTTCACACTATGTCTGTGGAAGCAGTTATGTTTTCAAAAAGGATGTTATGCAGAAGGTCATGTCTTTGCCTCCCATCAAGATCCTTCTACAATCCAGAGTGCAATTTGTATTTTTAAAATTAGTATCAAATGCTGACTGTCCTTTGAATGGGATAGCTTCAGTACTTCAGTTCCTGTTTTAGAAACAATTTTTTCCCTAGTTGCAAAGTCCCTGAATGATGCTGCCCAGATATCAAGGAGTTTATGCTTATACTTCCAGCTCTTTAAACTGAAAATATTTCCTATTACTRTGCAACAGTTTTATCTCACACAAATGATCCTGGTTACCTGTCATGGTCTACTTTGCACACCCTCATTGCAACCTACTTAACAGTTAAGAGTTAGTGGTAAAATAATTTCTGGATTCAGTTATCACATCCAATCAGTTATTCTACATAACAAAGTCACTAATTTCTCCCATCTAAATGGCTGTCATGGTTTAACCTCAGCCAGCAACCAAATACCAAATAGCAGCTCACTCTCTCCCTCACCAGTGGGATCCAGGAAAGAATTAGAAAAGTAAAAGCTGGGAAACTCCTGAGTTAAGGTAAAGACATTTTACTAGAGAAAACAAAATCTGTACATGCAAGCAAAGTGAGGAATTAATTCACTGATTCCCATGGAAAAGCCATCAGCCATCTCCAGGATGTAACTACTAGCAGGGCTCCATCACACATAGTGGTGGCCTGGGGAGACAAATGCCATCACTCCAAAGATCCTCCCACTTCTGCCTTCTTAGCCCACTTTACAGACTGAGCATGGTGCTATATCCCTTTAGTCAGCTGGGATCACCTGCCCCAGGTGTTTCCCCTTAGGAGTTCACTTCCAGACTCCTTCCCAGCAGTACAAAAAGCAGAAAAAGCTTTGGCTCTGCATGAGCCCTGCTCAAAAATAAAAAAATATCTCTTCATTATCAACCCTGTGTTCAGCACAAATCTGAAACACAGCCWCSTACTGCTCACCATGAAGAAAACTAACCCTATCCCAGCCAAAACCAGCACAATGACCATAACCATTTTGATGAAAGTGAAAACAAGATAAACTGTACCCTGGGGATGCAATCATGTCTCTGTTAAGCAAAATTTCACTTTAGTTGTTCATGTTTGAGTTCCTACTCTCATGTCTAGACTGGTTAAGTGTGTTATTTTACATATTTCAATCCCTTTGCTCTCACTGGGTTTTGGGGTAGATATATAAATTCTTTGCATCTTTGAAAAATAGTCTGCTTTGATTTCTTGACCTTCAATATTAACACCAGATTCTGACCACTTYTGAGTGTCTGACAAAGAGACTCTAAGTGGGTAAGTTTCTTCCTGTCACAAGGCTGTTGAGATCTTTCCCAATTCTGAATTCAGAAGATATTTTCCTGGTGTAATATAATTTAGACCTTATAGCACTGATAGTAACTATATAATAACTATATAATGGGCTCTATATTACTGGAAAATTGAATTAGCGTGCCATAATTCTTCAACTTATTTGCTCTTTCCTGTCCTACAAGACACTCTTAATTTCTGTTTTAATATTCTGAAATATATTTATGCATAGTAGCAGCTCCATATCTAAGTTAAACATGTAGATTCTATATTTAGTCTTTAAGGGTGCTTGCTACACATCTGCAGTTTACATATTAGAGCTTATCTGAGTTACATTTAATTAAGCTTAGGGATGTCTTAGTACAACTGAAAGATATGTGGAATTTTCCATTCCTCTGTATTCTAGTAAAATGATTGAGAAAACATTTTCCCACAAAAATGCTACAGAACAGTTTGATATGGGCTTTTCCATTCCCCCCGTTAAATGTTTTGATTTCTTAAATTCGAGGAATAATTACATGCTTATGCTAAATATAAAAGAYCCTTYATATGCAGRTGAAATAACTTTGTGTTTCCTTTSTGCTGGAAAGTGAAAGGAAGTCAARTTGTCAGTGGTCACAAAGYATTCTGAGTTTACCTGTAGCTCTGTATTATGATTTATACTATTAGCATCTTGATTCAGCATGATTAYGGAGTGCTGTAGATCCCTCTTGTCTATTCCTGCATGTGCCATGAATTTCATTTATTGTTTGATCCAGTTTTAGTCAATTTGGTATCATTAGATCTCTAGTTCAATCCTTTGCTAGTTATATCTGTGGTCTTTTTCTTCCTCTGCCATCTGATTTTACTCTGCACCCATTGCAGTGGTACTGTTGTACTCTTGCTTCTGTTCTTCTGTGGTGCTTGAGGTGCCAGGATGCTTATCCAAGATTACTGTTGGGTACTAGCTTTGAGACAACATCATTCTTTTCTCTAAAACAAAACAAAACCAAAACCCGGGAACATATTTGGGAGACTATTCTTGAGTGTTCCCAGGTTCCTCTTTAGTGTAGATGGTCCTGCAGAGCTCTGGGGTTTTGTGGCAACAGCAAGTTGAAACTGCTCTRTGGGCTGGCAGAAATAAAGCCGTGAGACTGCCAGTGAAGTGCAGTGTGCTGTGAGTTCAGAGGTCCTGCCATCACCCAGTGGTGTGTCCGACAGCTGAAGTGAAAAAGAGGACAAAAGCATTGCATCTTGCTRTGAGAGGATGGTTGATGTCCACAGCAGTTCACTATTTCAAGAACACTCTAGAGAATGAATGTAASAACCCTCAAATCTTAAGMTAACCTGGATACAGGAGAAGAATCMGTTGTTYAWTTCATTTTTTTMTTTTTTTCTTAGAGGATGAAACCAAAATATTACTTGACTGTTTTTCATGTATATAGTTGGTGGTGCATTTTGTATTACACTTTGTTCTCTCTGATTTATTTGAATCTGTGTCATGGTCTTTGCATTRCCATTTGCCAAGCAGAATGAAAAAGAACAGTTGTAACCAAATATTTGATATATGAAAACCATTTAGAGTAGAACAAATTCCTCTGTTTTTATCTGCAGACAGAAACTGTTCATCTCYTTTAATCTTGTGATAAGGTAATCTACTCTTAAATGGATAGCCTAATACCTTAAAAGAAGGTGTCTGAGTGTTAGCTTCTCATATGGACTTGAATGATTTATATGGGTTTTTTTCTATTTGACTCTTATGCATAAGATTTTTAATTTGAAGCTGCTTTCATTGCTTATAATAACATGTCAGAGTGTAACTGGCTCTCCACTTTATTACCAGGAATAATGATCAGTTTAAGTCAGACATAAATTCTGCAAAGCCTAATTTTTCATTTGATTTTAGTGCTCCTTTTTAACTCAGTGCATGCCTGTTCACAAACACTAATTTAAGTTAACTAATGTTATAAAAACATTGGAATCACTCAGTAAACACAGAGTTAATCAATACAAAATCATGGCAATTGACTCTTCTAAAAATATCTTCAAAATTATCACTTATATATACACCTCAATTTGCATGACTTTTGGGGTTTTTTAAGAAGGGGAGGCTGCTAGAAATAAAGCAGAGAAAATCATACCTTAGAACCAATGCTGTGACAATAGTAATAGCTCACTTTTACAATTTTGGGTATAAAAAAGTACATAGATTTAATAAAACCAAATGCAAGTGTATGTATGACGTGTAGGAAATAAGTTAATGCAGCCATTTGATGTGCAGTAAAAATGTAGATTTGTAATAAGTATGAGCTCCTAGGTCAACCTTAAAAGTTCATAAAACCCAGCTGTTGACAGCTTGTAGCTTGTGCCTCATTGAAATGAMTTGTATGACACTAACTCTTAATTTCATGAGCCTGTGTTTTGTTCTCTTTTTCCACAGGGCCTTTGCCTCCTTCACAGGAGCAGGATAAGCAGTGCTTATATTTAAAAAGGGACTAAACTCTCTCTGTCTTTCCCATTTGACATGATAGTATTTTAAATCAACAGACTTAGCAACACAGTTCAGGCATTTTTAAATTCCAAACTTGATGACAATACAAAGATCAAATCACATCTAGTTTTTACCCTTAACTGATTTACACATGGTTCATAGTATATTCTGTTGTGTCTGTAAGCTTGCAGTAGAAATGAAATTTATGATTTATAGGCTCAATTCATTGTGTTGACTTCTGAGAAACAAATTACATTTCACTGTGGTCAATTTGTGGTGTAAATATRTAAAGCAGGTTGTTGATGCCAAGGGTTTCTAGCTGTTATGACAACAAAAGAAATTAAAKATGTCATGAGGAAGACATAATGGGCTTTGCTGGSCACCAGGTACCCTTCTGCTGACTTCTGTAATTTTTGTTGCAATTTCTGCTTGCAATTGATAAAGTGGGGGGCGATTTACACCCAGTTTAATTGAGGAGTAAGTTGAAGATGCCAGTAGTAATCAGGGTTGAACAGAGAACATTTCCTTGTTTATAGCATCTTGTGCTGCATTTCTGTGTGTCTGTAGAAGTGGTCAAAAGTCCTGGAGGCTTCAGTATTCCTTCCCAATGTGTTTATGGTGAAGAAAMCACAGGAAGTTGCTGAGAGCTGCTGGTCTTCCATGGCAACAGCTGAGGAGGCTCCAAGCACACTCGTGTTCATGACTGGTCTTCTTCTGATCTCTTAGTTTGGATGCTACTTTTGATCTCTGTTCCTGCATTGACTAGCTTCTATTACCCACACTATTAATAGGATGTCAGCCTCTATTAGTAAACTTCAATAATCCTAAAAAAAGGCGGGCATAATATTTTGGAGTTGTTAACCTCTTTCATTTTTGCTTTTCAATGTCCTTCTCTGTCTTACATACCTGCATTTTCTTTAAAGCATGACACGTTTGCTTTTTTGATGTAAAAATAAGAGAAACAGGCAGGAAGAGGATCAAAAATCTTAAGATCCAATGCAAAATAGTTGAGGGGTTAAAAAAAAATCCAAATCATTTTGAAAGGAAGTGAATGTTTAAGTTATTTCCCACGGGTAACATTTTCCACTTGCCAAGAAACATGAAAAATAAATGTAATTTGTAGAATTAGACTGGCTGTATAACATARGACACTTTGCTTCAGGTCTGATTATTCATGTGCCTCTATGGTTGGTCTCATTTGGAGGTTTAAGGGTTAAAACTGTAGTTATATAACCAGCTATCTTATAACAGCTTAGCATGTGAACAACAGGAGCCAAAAATATGGATGATTGATTTAGTACCTTATTACRTTACATTTATTACAACTGTCCTAAAAAATAAACTCCATGCTGGCAAGAGGTGCCAGATTGACAGCTCTGGAATCTTATTTCTCCATCAAAAGAGAATGTTTCTGACAGCAGGAGTTTGAAATCTCTCTTACTTGCTCAAAACTCGGCCTAGCAGGACCCAGTGCAGAATATAAGGAAGCAATTTTGTCCTCAAACCATTTAAGCCTTGTTTCTCTGCAGAGGCTGGAAAATATTTGCACTGCATAGGGAAGGCACAGCTGCATGAAMGGTGCTGAAGTTGTGAGATAGAAGAGCAAAGGATTATTACTGTGGGTGTGAYTGCTGACTGTGGAGCAGAGAAAGAGGGTGTCCAGAGCTGCACCTGCATCCCAGCCCATGGTGCCTTCCACAGTCCATGCAGAGTGGATTGTTCACTTGCAAAGTGAYTCCCCATGCAATGCCATCAGGCTTTGGGGAGGGTGAGGGAGAGCAGCAGGGGAACAGAATAAAGGTGGGGGATCTCCTGTTATTGTCCTGTGCACACTGATGCTCTTGTGCTCTTGTACTGAAGAGGGCAAAACCCTCCTGCATACAGCTCACTGCAACCGAGCTGGACTTGTCTTGGTTGTAAGAATAGCATTTGTATTCTTATATGTAAGACGGTGTGTAACCCCTTCCTTAAGCTAGTATAGTTCTAACATCATAGTTCCTTTATTGGCAGAAAAACATTACCAGTTTTGGCCTAGAATCTTTGCCTTGTTTTTACATCTTCTAGTTGGTTTTTCTGCTCAGACTCTTCTACTTCAGTTTTGTGTGCACCTTTTTCACAGTACTTTCATCCTGCACAACACAACAGTGTTGTACACTGTGAATATTAATTGCAGCAGTGCAGTCTTTGATATAGGTGCCTCCTGATCAATCAGCATTCTTGTAGCTGTTGGAACAGTGTTTCCAAAAAGTGTTGAGRGATTGTCTTGACTCAGGCAGTGTCTGTGGAGTGTGCAGGAGTTGTGCTTTGAGTAGTCAGCTCTCTGCATAGCCTGCTGCTGTACTTGTGGAATTGACTACTGGCTCTCAGTTTTGTATCCTGTCCAAGCAGGATAATGCAKAAAAGTGAAGGAAGGAAATAAAATTCCATCAATGATTTTATCTGAGCAGCTAAAGTTTGAAAAAAAGTTCAGAAGAGCCTTTAAGATTAAATTTTCAGACGTGAATGATTGAGATGTGCAGTTAMCATGGACTTCAGATAAAGCTTAGATGGATTGAAATGTATTTAGTTGTGTGATAGTACTAGAGGAAATTAATGAATGAAAATGAAAATGAAAATGAGAATGAAAAATATTTAGATTAAATAAGGATTAGATAAAACTGAAAAATATATGAAGGCACAMATCTTAAATTGGCAGAATGGAATAGATGACTGCTGCTGCTAAGTTGTTATTTATTGGTTCTACATATCAAAAATGTGCAGAGTTTTATAAAATTTAATTTTAAATTTTTCCAACCGGATTTTAAGTGAGGGCTCATTTGTACTGGAATAGAGTCTCATCCAGTACAACCCAGAATCCTTGACATTTCAACCTGAGCTTTACTAGCACTGCAGTAGTGCCTAGGGTTGACTGTAATAAAAACTTGGTGTTTGAGGTACTGGAGATTAACCAGCAGATTTAAATCAGGAATTAGTTTTGTAATTTGGCTCCAATCAAAGAAAAAAAAAATATTTTTTTTTTCTGAAATGCTGGTTTTTCCATAAAGACCATCTGTCTGTCCCAGAGCTATAGTAACTTCAAAGGGTTTGTCATCATTAGCAAAGCTTGGATAGAAACAGCCAACAGGATGTGGAATGTTTGTTCAGCATCCCTAATTCCACAAGGGACTAAACACATTTGCTATTTTGTATTGAAATACATGACATGATGATATAAGATGAAAAGAGAGGATAACATAAAATATATTCCTCACGTGTTTTGCACTGAATATGTCAAAGCATTACTAGCCATAATTGAGTGTAAGTGTAAGAGTGAATTCAAGATTATTGGCTAAATCCAAAGTTGAATGGAAGCCAATTAGACTGATTTTTTTTCAGCTTTTATTTGTAGTTTTTTAAAGCTTTCTTTGCTTTAAAATGCAGCATGCTGAATTTTAATAAAATACAGAGATTGTTAAAGATGAGTATTGCTTGTAATATATTGGAATGATATATACATAAATTTCAGGTTGGAATTTCTTTTGTTCACTCTTCTGAGGAAGAATTTTTGAACAATTTTAGGAACAAACCAGTAGRAAAAAAATGACTATTGAGACTTTAATTGCTCAGTGGTAAGAGTGTCTGTGAGGGGAAAAGTAAATTTTTTTCAGAGAAAATTCCCTTGCTGGGAGATAGCAATCTGAAGGGGCTCAATGAATAGTTTTTTCATGATATTCCACTGTTCAATTGGGACAATTATCCCTCAGAGTTAAAATGGTGGCKTTCTCAGTGCAGCTCTAGCTTTTGCAGTTTCACTTTGTAAGCACAGTGGCAATGGAAAGCACCTTCAACTACCACTTTAATCTTTACAGTTATTTTGGAGGGGTACTTGTTTGCCTGCTCACTTTTCTACRCTTGTGCCAAGGGATTATCTGCTAGTTTGAGGCTATTTGAAGAGGAATTCACTGCTCCAGATAAAGAGAAATAAAACTGTGGACATCTCTTGATACTCAAGCTGTTAACATCTAAGAAGGCTGGTGGACTGGAAAACCAGACATTACTCTTTTGCTTGGAGAAGAAAATCCAAGCTCCACAGGAACCTAGAATAGTAATAAGGGGAAAAAAAAAGAATCACTTTTCCAAATCAAAAAAGGGAAAATTATTGCCTTTTAAAAATTTGTTCCAGGCATTTTCAAGGGGATTCCTTGACTGTGCAAAAAATCTGTCATTTCTACCAAGTGAATGCTTGAGTGCTAAGTCATTTTGATTCTGGACAGTGTTTTAAGATGTTTTTCAGTTATACTTTCGTGTTTTCTTTGTGATTTCTCCTAAATAATGATTTCTCTGTTGAGTATGTTTCAAGTTTTTGCTCCCGTGGAAGCAGAGATATCTGGTACCATACATTAACTTCTTTGCTGGGGTTTTCAAATGTGGTGCATCTGAACTCTTTGCACTCCATAAATACTAAATTGCAACACGTGAGTCAGGTAGGAAAAGGGAACTTCCTCTTTTTTACTGGTAAGGGAATGAGGCACAAAGAAATTGAGAACTCACTGTTAAACTTCTGAGTCTGCYCAGTCTCTGGACTCTCTGGCAGTCACACTCCCAGCTCAGAGGCTTTCACTGTTGGGACTGAGGCCCCTYCCCCTTGGATGGCTCCAGTRACCCWACAGGTGCCCACTTGGTTCCCTGCACACCCCAAACTCCCACAGTCAGACCAGGTTTCCCTCCCTGGTGCACCCCAGCTTTCCCAGAGCAGAGCCTCAGGTGACTCTTTCCATAAAGCCATTTATTCATGGTGCAGCAACACAGAAACAGCCCWGKCTGGTGCCTCTGGGGAGGACCCTCAGCAAATGGAACCTGAGGATTTTATACTGTCACTGTTTCTCTGTGCTCCAGTCTTGCTTTTCCTCCGAGTTTTTGGCTCCTGCCCTGCTCCATGTCCATCCACCTCACTGGTGTCACTGGTCTTCATCTACTTAATTCTCCAAAAGATCAGCAATTTCTGGCTCCTGCTGTATTTCTCAACRTCCATTCACCTGGCTAAAYGTATCTTCATTCCCTYTGTTAGTCCAAGGGGCTGGCARTTCATGGCCTYCTGYCTYRGGCYCCCACCCAGAGCTCAATCTGCATTTCAATCTGCATCCCAATCTGCAGTTTGTGAGCCCAGCTACCTGCACCAGGTGTATCCTCAACATAGCTCCTCAAAGGGATCCTACTCTCTGAATCCCATTGATTTCACAGGGAGATAGGCACTTAAATATCCTTTTGAAAATGGCCATCTGATGTATTGTGAGGAACTCACAAGACATCCGTGACAGACTACTGAGTGACAAACCTCAATCTTCTAGATCTTGCCCTATTCTTCTGACTACTGCCTTGCCTTTCCTCTAGGCATGTTGTTTTAATGCTTTTTTTTCTTGTCTCATATTTCTCAAAGGCAAAAGAAAGGTTTTAGTGGTATCCCTGGCAGAAATMGTTGAGGGTAGGGAGACATATGGGGGAAGTAGGGTGAAAGAAAGTCTTTCATATTCCCCTTTAAAGTTTATTTTAATTCTGACACACTAATCAAAGTGGTAGTCTTCTGCAGAAGTGTATGCCTGAATACTTCCGTCTTTGTCAGAGTTCATTTGGCTTAAGTGTCAGGGCAATGCTTTGCCAGTGGTTAGTATGCTTAGTATTTCTGTGACCATGAAGCAACCTTCTATAAATATGTTACAGCAGTTGTACATGGCTGTCTGAAGAAGTCTGTCTATGAAGATTTATTTGCAAATGTCCTTTCACCCTTTTCTTAACAAGCAGCTTTCAAAGGCTGTTTGTATTTTTGGCAGAGCTGTGAGCTTTCTCTTGGGGCTGCTCACATTTCAGAGAACAGGTGACTTGCATACTTTGTCTTTATAAATTATGAGTAAATTACATTGTGACTCCAGTATAGAGCAATCATAGTTGACCATGCTATTAAACATGCTTTGAATTTCTGGTTGTTATTTTGTTATTTATGAGTTTTTTCCTTTTTTTTTTATTGCGGCTTGGGGTTTTATGATTTGGGTTTTTAAAATTTGTTTTGTTGGTTGGGTTTGGTTTTTGTTTTTTCACTTGGAGACCTCAGGAGTAATTTTAGTGTGTATAAAATCATGTTTTTACACAYAGCTTCTCTCTTCATGTCTTTTGTTGTATTTCATATGTGTTTTCTGAAGGGGAGAATTCTCCTTTTTTTACTTAAAATAGTGTTCTGCTACTAAAGGAAAACACACAGTGTTTGCTAACAAATGATACATGCAGGAACACACATGAAATCCGAAAGCATCATATCAGTACAAGAAAATGAACTGCTCATTTCTCAGCTGATTAAACACTGTAGAATGGATTATTTTGGGATAGTTTTTGGGTTGCATTAAATCCTGAATTATTTGGATGGAATGTTGGGGAAGCAGTGTTAACAATCTGCCCTGTTTTGTGGCTCAGTGATGGAAAGAATTTGCCTTGTGGTGCCCATGGCTTAATTCCCTGTTGGAATCATCTGCTTGACTTTTTTGAAATTATGCCAGGGGATAATTTGGCCCCCTGACATTCCAGGAAAAAGAAAAATGGCTGCTGATACCCACTAATATCACTGGATTTTAACCAAATAGCTCTTAATGTGGGAGTGGGGAATGATGACATTTTTTAAAGGAGTGGTGTATAACTCCGAGGTCAAAATTTTATATTTGTGTACCAGTCAAAATTTATTTCATGAAARGATTAAGGCACTGTGTCATTTCTGTAACAGTAAGTATTAGAAATCAGAAGGCCAAACAACACAATTAAATAGAAATAAAAGAACAGATGATAACACTGGAGCAAACTTGAAAAAAGACACTTTGTCACAGTCACCTGAGCATTCAGATGCTTGCTGCAGGCTCCTCCAGCTCCAGAACTTTTGCATTTCCCTTTCACTKTCCAGACATAATCACTTTTCCTCCTTGCTCAGCCTCTCACCTCTTTCAAAAGGTGTTGTCTCCTTTCCATGCTGTGATTAACTGCTCTGCTTCTGACTGCAAACAAGTCCCATTCTACCCAGGAAATGTGGCAATGTCTGTGGGGAAAATGGCTTCTCTGTGCAGGGCGTATGTGTCCAGGAGAAAGCCCTCAACAGTCCCTTCTTTCCAGTTTTTGGGATCCTTGGGGCTGGTGTGATGGGTTTCCTTGTCCCCCTTTATTGTGATAGCAGCAACAGAAGCCAAARTAGGCAGGAGCTAGTCCAGCAGGCCAGGCAGTTTGCTCTCTAGATGGCAGTGGTCCTTCTCAGATTCCTCTGCCTGAGAGGTTTCAATCAACTCTCAAGCCTGTTTTATAGCTCTTCTCCCTTTCTACAGTTTCAGAGGATGAGAGGCTGTGGGAACACAAACTGCATCTGYAAGTGCCAGAAGGGCATAGAGTGCTCAGGACATGTAGCAGCATTTAAGAATATAATCTTAAAGCAGAAACACACATTGGTTCTKTCTGTGCTGATGCTAGCTGTGGTATAGTTGTGAGAGATCAGTATCACAGAGATCCTCAGACTAGCAGTTTGCACAGAATTGCTTTTGTTTCCTGTTCAGAGCTAGACTTCCTTACAACATGAAGATAATAGCTGTTATCCTGCTGTTTACACTGTAGCGTAGATACCAAGGCTTAATGGAAAACAGCATGCTGGCAACACTTAGATTTGCAGATGACTGTGATGGAAGTTATTGGTGTCTTCAGAAGCTTGGAAGGGAGAACCCAGAATTATTTCTACAAAGAAAGCTTTTCATTTGTGGACTATCAAAATGCTCAAAATAACATAAGCATTTTCAGTATTTGACTATAGAAAAAGTGTTGATGAGTCTGTTAGTATTACATAGAAAGTCCCTAAGCAGCCACTGACAGCGTATGTCAAACAGTTTGGGCATTTAATAATGACACATATCTTGACRGTACTCAAACACTTATCATAAAAAGGAATGGCCCTCAAGGTCTTCATGCACAGAGGTGTGAACAAGTTGAGTTTTTAAAAGTGTGTAAGTAGTGTATGGCCTGAAAAAAAAAAAAAGTAATTTTCAAATATCTCTGGACGCATTCTGCTCACAATAAATAAATAAATACATTAAACTTGTTAAGAAGTACCAAATCCTARTGCTGGAAGGCAAATCCAGGTGTCACCAGATTCTGCTCCAGACTCTTTTTATGTGYGTTGGAGAGTTGTTCATTAATAGCTGCATGAAGAGGTTTGGAGTGAATCAGTAAGGTTAATGTTGTGTTCTGTCTCCCTGGGCTCATATGTGCCTGGTTCCTTCTGTGAATTAAACTTGGAATGTGCTGTCCTGAGACCATGTGCAAATGYTTTGCCTTTGACTCACAGAGTTTGAATCCAATACTTGATTGGTGAGCAAGAGCAAAACATCTCTTCCTGACATCATGAGCAAATCTTGGGATTTTTTGCATCCATGAACAGTGACAAAACCATGGGGCCTCTCATACTGTCTTGTATCATAGCTCATGATTTTTTTCCTGCTGTTTGTCACATGTTTACCTATCTTTTAGGTCAGTCATTTAGATTGTCAGTTCCTTGAAGTGTCCACCACCATATTTTGTTGTTTGTGTATATATTTTTCATTCAGTGGCACCTTGGTCCAGCTGGAACTGTGGTCCAAGTTGCTATTATGCAAATTTTAGCCTTTAATATCTTTGAATAATTGCTTTTTAGGAAAATTGATTGGCAGTAGTTATCTGTGGTATAGTAGGTTTATATCCCATGAAAAGGAGGGAAGTAATATTTGAGACAAATCTTTGAAAGCACCCTTTTATTTTCTGAAATGCAACCCAAAAAAATTACACAGATTCTTTGAATAATTTGCAGTCCCTGCCCTGCTGTTTGCTTGGCCATGGCAGGCACTCTGAAGTGCTCCCAAATTTTTATGATTAATATGGTAGGCCTTATTTTCACCTGCAGTGTACTTATAACTTAAATGGAAGTAAAATTTTGTTGAAGTTTTGGCAGGGTTTTCAAAATCTAGAGGAAAGGATCTGAATTTAACTGGAGCTTAAATATCTCTCATTTACTCTGTGCACATAAAATCCTACAAAGTATGCTTTCCCCAGGTACCTGCCTGGGTCATACTGCCCTGGCCTGTGCTGAGCTCTGTTGCACTGCTGCACAGCTTTATGGTTCAATTTTTATTTCAAAGCTTATGTGCTGTATGACTGATCTGCTGAAAAGAACAGGAGTGTTCTGTAACTGTTCAGGAGGTGAGTCCAGGCTGTGCCTCTTTCTGGTGACTGCTTAATTCAGCACAGTGTTTAACACAGCCTCCAAGAGTTCCCCTGAGCCTCAAATCAGCATCAAACTGAAAAGCAGCATGGTCAGGGTAATGTTCTGTTTCCCACAGCTTCGAACACTTATTTTCTTTTCAACYTGTTCTCCAAGCAATTGAGTCTCTAAATTGACATCATGCTAGGTGACATGCTTAGGAGGGTACATCACTAATAGCATTAAATTGCTGATTTCTCTTAAAAGATATACAAAATAAAAAGRGACCAGACAAAAATTTAAAAGCTGTCTGACATTAATGGAGCCTACAGATGAGAGATGTGGAAATAACTGCTTGTACCATCATCATTAGCTTTGACTCTCTTTCACCTATCACCCTTCTTTGGAAGCTGTTAGAGCTTGTGGTTTCCTGAGAAGATTTTTTTATATTGTGGAAGCAAAAGRATAGAATTGGTCTGGGTGAAAATCCTTTAATGCATTAATTGCATGGATCTAATTAGATTTTTATTGTCCAATAGTTTAAGATTAGGATGTGATACTTTCTTATTCCCTGACTTGAAATCCATGTGTTTACTTCAAAGTGTCATTTCCCAGTTCTCTTTGCTCTTCTTGTCTTCCCATAGGAAATAAATGGAGGATTGGTTTCAGCTCCACTTCAGGATAACTATTAAATATATAAAAATTAAAATCTGGCACTGAAAGCTGAAATAAAGTCTTCTTCTGTGAGAATTTTGCAGTCAAATGTTGGAAGAGGAATTGTGACCCACTGGAGATGGATTGAAATTGCTTGAGATAGTGTTCTTTAAAAACAATTCTTGTCTGAAAGACAGACTACAAGAAAATTTTGTTTAAATAACTTAGTAAAAATGGTGTCTCAGCAATAATGAAAACTTTTTTCTGAAACAATTTTTTCCCCATGAGTTTTAGTGGGCTGTGGTAAAGTGCCCRTATGAATTAGTACCTCAGAAATTCTGAGTTCTCCTACACATTTGTATCTTATACCTCTGAATCTTAACTCTTAATACTCCTACTAAGCCAGATATAAAAYATATTTGTATGTGGTTGTTGTGTACTTCTGTATTATTTTTGTCATTTTGTTGGTACTTGCCCATATCTTACTGAGGATTAGAGAACTAGAGGCCTATCTGTTTAGCCTCCCATTGTGCTCCTGGATTATATGTACGCATTTTTCAATAAAGTAAAATATTTCCCAGTTACATGTTGCTATTTTACCAWTGTGACTATTTCCACTAGTTTTGGTTCATGTCCCTAGAGTTTAGATATACAAGTAGCATTTATGGTGAAATAGCAAAATATGAGTAGCAGTTTCATGGGAAAGCCCCTCCAAAAGGACTAAAGTAATTTTATTTGACATTTGCAAGCTGAAAAGTCTATGACTTTTGTGCTAATATATGTGTATCTGAATTATTGCATTTAAACTCTAGGTATCAAAATGAACTACCAAAAATATTTTTCACTATCCTTTCCTTGACTTCATTAGGGTTTTTTTCAGTTTTGTCTTTCATGGCTTTGACAAACAGTGGTACAAAGGGTCTTGTAATGATATGGATAGGTATGATTCTGCAGCATTTTCCTAATGTTCCTTTTTATTTTCTCCCTAATATTCCTCCTTTTGTCAGTTGCTTTACTTATTTTTGTGCTGCCAAAATTAAGGTACTCTACTCCTTGCATTTTGAGACACAACAGAAGATGCTCTGCATGTGGACTGCTGCTTGTACTTCTGTGAACTCAATTGCAAGTATTTCACACTGTTTTTTCCTGCTGTGTCCATTGCTGGCAATGAATTCAGTGCTGAGATAATCCAAATTCAACTGCCAAAGTGCTTAATTTTATCTCGTATCCTAATTTTAGTGAGTTTATTGCAACCATCCAAGGAACGGATGTGGCAGCGCTTCAGTTTGTCCAAAGAATAAAGAGTCCATAAGTGTTTTTATTTGGCATATTGAAGTAGAACTTTAAAATGGAAGTTGAATTGGCCCGAGCAGAAAAAAGTCATAATTTATGCTATTTTGTTAATAATTCTGTGCAGATATATGGGTGTTGGTACTGTACATGAGACTGAGGTGTTGTTTGAATGAAAACAAATGCACTGGAAAACACAGCAAGCACACATACTTTTCATCCTCTGTCACTTTGCAGCTCAGGGACTGTCCTAGCCATAGTTATTTTCTAGGTGTATAGCACCTTTCAGAGGATTTTTTTTCTTCTTTGCTGTTGGTCTTTTCAGTGCCCCTTTGAACCCATGAAATCCTGAGGTATCCACARCACTTCTAGGCCAAGAATTTCYACTGCTKAACTCCATATTGTATGAGGAGCCATATTCTTTCATTCAATCTTGTTGCTTGCTTCCTTTGAAAAGTCTTAATATTTGTGTTGGACGATGCAGTTAAACTTCTGGCACAGTTTCTAGGAAGGACAGGCTTTCCTCGTATTCATCAGTTGTACCTTGGATATCTGAGATAGGAAGAGAAATAAATACTCTAATCCTTTATAATTGCAGTCGTCCTTGCAACATCTCTATGAATTAGGGATTTAATAAATAGAAGCAGAGAAAAGGCTGTGTTACAGCTTTTAAGATGCCTAGAGACCTAGATAATAGTAATTATAATGATTATAATAATGATAATAATGCTGTACACTTTCCAAAAGCTCACAATTACCTAATTCTCTCATCTTCTCATTTTGGTTTTCTAAATACTGATGTCTTTTTTGGCCRTCAAGTATCTTGCTGAAAGTTAACAGGTATTCTGTACTGCAGCAGACAACACCCAGCTATAGGATGTCAGAGCAGCAGCTGCAATAGTGGATCATCCTTTGTCTTGGGTACAGAGACAGGCTTTTTGACTTCTGTAAGATACATTTCCATTTGGAAGCAGAGTCCTGCATTGGTCCTAAAGCCATTGCTTTCTCAGGGTACCTGAAGCATAATTGAAGTAACATCTGTATGCTGCAATAGATAAGGAGCAGTCAGAAACAATAACCTCTTTTGAATAGGAAAAAGAAAAAAAAGAAGAAGCTGATATTCCTTCAATAAGAAACTTGTTCTATGAATAGCTCATCTCTTCCACTGGTCTAATTTTTTAAAATACTTTTAAAATGTCTAGGTTTCTGGCCAATTTCTGGTGTAATCTGATCATTAAACATTATATATCTGCTTGAAGACCTTTTTCCTAAGTTCATAAAAACTTAGATTCCTAAATTACTTGTGGCATAGATGATTTAATTCTATATGCAGATTTTGTTATTCAAAATAATTTTTTACTAGAAGTAACAGTTAACRTTGAAATATAATTTCAGTTGGCTTACAGCTGCAGTTATTTGTTCCCCTTTCAGCATGTACAGCTCTGAGTTTTSTTTCAGAAGAAATATAAATAGGGGGTTTAAAAAAATTTCTTGCACAGCTATGCAAGTCCTTGAACAAGTTGTATATTTTTGACATATAAAGTTGTTATGAGATTAAAATAGAGCTTAAAATTAGAGTAGAGTAAAAGTAATTTTACTTTTAAAAAGTACTTTTTAAGTAAAATCTAAAAGTAGAGATTAAAAAAGTGAGAAGATTGTGTTATAGTGGCCTTGCCTGAATATTGACAATAATTAATATTTGGAAAATAGTGTTATACTAAAGAAGTGGCACAGGTAAGAGTCACCAAAATAAAGGTGTTTGCAATTATGTAAGTAAATGGCTGTTCAAGGTAGAATGAATGCAGACTTAACTTGCTCATGTATGCAGGGACACTCRTGGCATAAAAAGGAGTAGGTACACTTAGTATTCACAAGGAAAGAATAATTGGGAAATTATTTAGTAGGGATGGTGGGTTATATAACAGGTCTGCATTTCTTATATTTTTAATTTTTCTACCTTAGTAAAATGCTAAGTTGTATCTTTTGCACTTGATGCAAATGGACTGATTCAGACTATCCTATCCAATAGAGCAGAAACTTAAGAGGGAGATTTCATGGGCTAGTATGGAGAGAAGTGCTTACAAAGTTCACAGTGTTCCYAAGCAGTACAGGCCAGAGAAAAACAGTGAACTTGTACCCAAGATTTCTGTTCTTGTCARCATTCTGCAGAAGTTGTCAAATGGCAAAATGAGAGTTGTACTGGATTAAAGAGTGGTTCCAAAAGGGATAGCTGGAACAAGAATAATGACAGGCTTAAAGAAGGAAGAGCATTTGGGCCTGTTACAATTATTAATTAGAGCAGGTTCATCTAAAAGTTTCATAAATATAARCATATAGTTTTCTATAGATCTACCATTGTTTTATCAGTATCATTTTTWAATAGTACGAAAGTAGCAGAAGTTTGTTCTGTGTTTCTGTGCCACTGCTGGCCATGGATGCTTTAAGAAAAACTGCAAACACATTTCCATTTCAGTCTGTCATGAAAGGACACTGCAGTCTACTTAATGGAAGCCAAGGTCTCAAAGGAATTTGATTATTTATCTCCCAAAGGCTGACACTGTAGTTTTGAGGATTGGTGAAGAGCCTGAATTTTCTAAGATTAGAAARAACATCTCTTAGAGATTAAAACAAGAATATAGTAACCAGCCCTGCAGCTACAGACCACAGCAATTTAAATTTGTAGAACAAGCACTTCCTCATGCGTKCAAGGATACTCTTGACATAGAAATAAAAATGTTCATGAAGTATTCCAGAGAAGGGAGTAACTAGAAAATAGTCTGAGTTAATTCATAATACATATTTTTTGTGAAGGGAACAGTCACAGTGTTTAATAAATGCTTAACCAATCAGAGAGACACTGTTTAACAAGATTTTATTTTTTAAAATCTTCTTTGTGTGTGGATGGTAATTAAGTATTTGATCATGTCCTTGATCTTGGGCAGTTTAAAGCCTTAAAAATCAGAAGATATTTTGGTCTAACAATTTTACCATGACTGCTTTTCTTCTCTCCCTCCAAGGCATTTCAGCCTTGGTGGCTGGTCCTTCAAACTCTGTTTCTGTAATTTTTCAGAGTATGCTGCTGAAAGGAAATGTCAACCACRTTCTCTGTTGAGGTTCATGACTGTCATATAATATTAATTCTTCAACAGTACATAAGGACACTACAGTTGAATTTAAAGGATAATCATTTTGATATAACATCGTTCTGTCCTAGCCAAGAAACCTTAACATATAGAATGTCTTTTATCTTTTCATGAGAAAAAGAAAGATTTGGGCTTTCTCTGGTGAACCACCACATTAAAGCAGTATTGCCATGGGGCACTATGTTGTCTTTTAAAAGCAAGTTTTGCTTTTCATAGAATCATGTAAGTTGGAAAAGATTTTTGAGACAATTAAGTCTGATCAGATATCCAATACTGTGAAATCTGCCACTAAACCTTGTTCCTAAAGGCYRCATTCTATTAGGTTTGCATGATGTKGTTTTGGTAGTAGGGTGCTACAGGGGTGGCTTCCAGGAGGATTTCCTAGAAGCTTCCCCAAATCTGATGGAACTATTCGTTATATTTTCTCTCCAGCTCAGTAGGGGAATCTTAGAGAAGCATTGGTGAATGCCTGGTATCCAGACAAGGTTAACCCAGCATGCTCCATCTACATTATTTCAAGATTCATTTGTAACATTGACAGGGCATTCCATACTAGTTTTTAGAAAATATCTACAAAGTGAAGCTTCAAACTTCACTTAGCTACGTAAAGAGTTTCATATCAAAAATATTGACCAAACTGTATTGGAATATTTAACTTAATTTTATTTTTGCTGCTTATACGAAAAATTGAAAAAAACTCGTCTTTAGTTCAAAAGAGAATAATACAAATAATTTGAAACTCTGTGGATTTTTTTATTCTTACATTAATATTTTCCTTGATCAGAGACCAATTCTGTAGCCTGGTGGTRAGGTCACTCACTCCTGTCTTTCAGTCACTAAATGTCAAAACCATTTTAACGAGCTCATTGTACTGGACTGTGCTGAAAGGAGTACCTGTCTCACARTGGACTGGAGGTATTCAGTGGTTAYGGAACTCTTCCATCAGTCTTGGCAATCCAACATCAGGATTTCTCTGAACAAATGTTTCTGACATCCCCAAGTACTGCTCTCAGTGTTTTGGAGATATGTCTGAGCACATACATCAGGTATAGGCATTATTTCTATTGCCCTATTTTGTGGTCATTGCTAGCTAAGACTATGAAGCCATTACCAAAACATGGGAATGCCATGTTTCTGATAAACATGGAATCACTTACACTTCAGGAATTTTTGTTTGTATCCATCTGAATTATTTAACAAATGTTAKTATGATGTAAATTGTTCATTAAAGGAAAATCATATGGCTGTGAAATTGTGAGCCACAACTTTTCTAAAACCTTTTTYCTTTCTAGCTGAYGTATGCAGAGTTCATAGAAACTGAGGTACCCAAATCACTAATAGGTCTTGAAAATTGTTTCTTTYATGCTTAGTATATCTTGGAATTCTTCATGGTGTTGGTCCTGTATTAACAGTTCTTTATCTGTGCAGAAATATGTGATACACTACTTTGAGGTTAAGTCCTTCAGTTCACCCCTTAGTTCATTCCTTGAAAAAGTCATGAAAGAGAGCTTTGAGAAGATTTGCTGAAGTTCTATTCACCTGAATTTTTTTTTTTTGCCTTTTCTAAGATTCAGCAAGTTTCCAGAGAGGACTACAGAATGTAGCACAGTGTTGGCTCTTCAGGGAAAATGCTTGTCCTGTAAAACATACTGTTCCCACTTTCAGATTCCCTAGTAAACATCTGATTGTACCTAAATCATGATCCTTGTTTTCTGCAGAAGGCACTGTAAAGGCTTAGGCAATTTGTGCCATCCACTGAGTAGCTCTTCAGCCTATCAAAATTTGTTTTGAACTAGTTTAAACTATTTTAYCTTGCCCATGTAATACAGTCCACTACATGCTTGTGTATTCAATCAAATCAACATGAATCTTAGTTGTACAGACATGTTTTTGATGGCAAATTATCTATAATTTCACTGTTTGCTATTAAGCCTTCTGGCTGTGGGATATATGCAATTCATTCCTCCAAAATGAATTGGTAATGCTTAAGCCCTGATTTTTCTCATTTTTTTATACATAGCACAAGTAGACAATGTTATAGAATTACAGAATCATTTAGTTTGAAAAGATCTTTAAGATCCTTGAGTCCAACTGTCAGCCCAYGACTAAACCACATCCCTAAGTGCTACATTTACATACCTTTTCAATGCCTTCAGGGATGGGGACTCACTTCCYTGGGCAGCCTGCTCCAATGCTTGGCAACACGTTCTGTGAAGAAATTTATCCTAATATCCAATCTAAACCTCACRTTGCACCAGGGAAGGTTTCCTATYGTTTATTGCTTATTACTTGGGAGAAGAGACTGACTCCCACCTCACTCCAGCCTTCTTTCAGGCWGTTGTAGAGAGCAATCAGGTCCTCCTCAGCCTCCTTTTCTCCAGGCTRAACARTCCCAGCTCCTGCAGCTGATCCTCATATGATTGTGYTCCAGAGCCTTCCCYAGCCCAMTTGCYCTTCTTTGGCAATTCTTCCAGTACCTTAAARTCYTTCTTGTAGTGAGGGGCCAAAATCYGAACACAGGATTTGAGTTCAAAAGTGCTGAGTACAGATGAATGATCACTGCCCTGGCCCTGCTGTCCATGCTATTTCTGATAAGAGCCAGAGTGCCACTGGCTTTCTTGGCCTCCTGGGCACACTGSTGGCTCATGATCAGCCAACTGTTGACCAACACCCCCAGAGAGAGACAGCCTACAAAGGTATAAAGGCTTTTGAAAATATAAAATGCGTATTTATGGTGGTCTGATTTTTAATTTAAAACAAATTTCTAAACCTATAATGCTTGCTTGAGCTTTATATATGCTTAAAAGGACAAGGAAAAGGCAGTTTGATCTTGTGAAGTCTTAGAAGAAGATACTAAAACCAACTTTGATTACAAATCAAATTTGTTACAAATTCTAAAACTCATGACTAAGGACACAGAGGATGGTATTAGCTRTGCCATGTCATGGTTTAGGTGAGCTAAAATAAACTGTCATGTTGTGTGACCTGTAAGTGGTATTAGGCATTTTATTATCTCCTTGCTATCCACTTGAGTTCTAGACCTTTATTAARGATTGTTTACAGATGTTGTTGAGTCCCACTGGGTTTATTTGTAAAGCACTGACAGGATGTCAATAATGTCCCTAAACATAAAAGAAAGGAAAGAGATAAATTTTAAAATCATGATCTAAATGCAGGAGGAAGTAAGGCAGATATAAAACTCGTACATTCTTCCTTGCCAAGATTCTTTATAYATGCCAACATGTTTGCCATTACTTTAACAGCTTCTATCAGAGTAAATTGGAAGGAAAAACATAAAAAGAGYAATTCAATGCAACAAAATGCTTCTTAAAAGAGTCACATTAAGCACTGCCTCTGAATATAATCTTTGCTTTCATAGTGTGTTTAGTGCTTCGATGTATGTTAAGGYTATAAGGATGCTAAATGGGGATGGAACATTTTTGATCATGGGGCATCATTGCTCTTGATGAAACACTGTAGGTATGACTTAGGTATAGCCRATGTTTGTGATTTCCTGGCATTTATAGCTCCTTTGTCTTCATTGTTTCTTCTTTTCCACCAATCTGCTTTTAATATGAATGGGGTAACTTCCCATGAGCTTGTTCTGTTACCTGAAACATTTTTAATTATAGATTTTRAAAAGTATGTGTAAATCAGAAATAGCTTTAGTAAGCAGGAAAGCTCARAAGTACTGAAATAATGTTTCWTCTTTTTAATAATCACTGAAAATTCATGCGCCTTGAAAGAAGTACTTGTATTCATGGCCAGTGTGTAATTTGAGATCAGCAATCTCTACTTTGTTCAGGTAAATTGAAATTAAGAGTATATCCTGGCTGTTTGTGGCCTGAAAGAATTTGAGATTATCCATTTGAAAATAGCTTGCATTAGATTGGTCAATTTGTAGTGTCATTCCTTGGTCAATACTTGTAAATACTGATTTTGGAATACATTTTTTTAGGGGATCTGGTTTTGAAAGTTTTTCTTTTCCATTTCAAAAAGGTCCAGCTAAAAACTGCATGGTCCAAACTAAAAATGGTCCRTGCTCTGTTTCACCTGAGATTACTGACTATAACTAGAGTGACACAATAATAGTTTTTCTTAAATATGAATTCTCTTGCAATTAATTTTAGCAACAATAAAATTTTAGACCGTATTTAAACTGGAAGGTTTGTTGGTGGTTTTTTTTTTTTGCAGGTTTTTTTTGTCCCTAATAGCTTCCTTTAAATTTAGTTTACTACTGAGTCATTGACTTCCTCCAAACCATGCCAAATTAAGATACTTTTGTGTGACTCGGTGAAGAYTCTTTTAGTCTGCCTGCTGCACAGCTGCTGTGAAAATACTTGCTTAATCAAAAGATTTCTGTGCCCTTGGGTACAATATGTCATGAGTTGTGTTTCATTACTAATTCACACAGTTTCTGGTGCCGGAACATCTGCTCCATATTTGGAGAGGTGTAGAAAAATTCACTATCCAGTAATTGGATAATAAAACTTCTGAGCTTGAGATAATTGCTTGTGCTMAACTCTAAATTTCTTTTGCTGCAGGGCAAATCCTCATTCAAATCCTTGACCCATCTTTCTGATTAATTAAGTCACTTTGATTTTTACCAGTACTGCATCGCATGTTAGTGACTCTTATTTTAATAATTTAATAATAGCTGATGATTTGTGTCACTCTATTTATTGCTATTGTTTTGCTACTTAAACGTAACTCTAACTACAATTAGGTTTGTTACAAATAGCCAGTACTCTTGCACTCTCTGAGTGAATAGAATAGTTCTGTTTTTTAGAAATTTTTCCCCATGGATTTTAAACAGATATGTGCCAATTCTCCCAAATTATATTTATTTTTCATTAAAATGTCAGTAAATTTTTTCAGGACAAAGAGTATAAGATTGTCCTTTTTTTTTTTTTTTTTGCAAGCTATGCATGAGTCAGAAATTATCTGTCTTACAACAGCTGAAATGATTTTGGAATAACGAACTATTTAGAATAAGTGATAAAATTAGTGGTAATTAATGGACTTCCTAGATATTTTCAGAAATACCAAACAGCCTTTTTGTSACTGAGGAATATCATAAAACCATGAAGAGCAAATTCAGTTCAACAGATTGATCTTGGAGGAGGATTTGTTAATTTTTCTCTAAATGGTCTGTGCTAGCAGTGAATATTGTAGTAATATAAAGTTTGCAGTATCAAAGTTTGTTTTAAATAGACTTCAGTGTTGTTTCCTGCAGGGCTTCTGAAAAGGCTTCTGAGAAAASGAGAAAATTAGAGCAGAGAAATCCTGTGGGGAAGAATAAATGCTCATTAGGAAAAAAGTAGACTTGGTTAGAAAAAGACTTCTCATTGTACTCCACAGCRATATTATAAAAATTACTTTGTTCACTGGAAGTTGAGTAATGAGTTGTTCTGAGTATTTTTGTCTCCATTTCTTCCTTGGGGTGTCTAACTGATGTTTCTGATTTCATCAGGATTGTCCATCCTTATATACTGTAAGACCTTCTTTTGCCAATGGTAACTCACTGACCCTCTCACTGATTTCCCTGCTTTCTCTACCAAGGCTGATAATTATTTTAGTAACAGATGCTAGCTCAATAATACTTAGTCACTGAGGTGTCCTCCCTCATTGTTTTTCTTCCCAGAGGCAACTGTTCTAAAGACTGTCTCTGTTCTCACCTGGGGTTTAAGGGTATGAAAATTCATTCAGATCACAGTTATCTTTCCTGCTATCTTCCTTGATTAATTGTGTGATGGTAGCTGAACTGAAGTTTACAGAAGCCATTGGCAAAAATGGCTGGCAGTCTGCTTTGAAGCCATCTCATTGTCCCACTTACAAGAGGGAAGCAGGAAAATGGAGTGGGAGTTTTAATTACATGTACACTTCAATATCATGTTCTAAATATTAGTGTCATTGCTTCCCTTATGGTAAGGAGCATGCTGCCAGAACTACTCACTTCTTTCTTTTTTCTTCTCTCAGTGGGAGGCTTTCAAGCCAAGCCCAGGAGCTCTGGCATGTAGRGGATATCCCCAGTGAATGGTTATTACTGTCACAGCCACCAGGGAACATAGCTGTGAACTACATTAGTCTTTGCTYCAAGAAATTTATGCAGAAGCCATGAAGTTACCTTAGAGAACCTAACTGTTAATTAAAGTCTCAAAAGACAGGGAAAAGTTTAGGCTTCTCAAGGTCTGCAGACTCACTTCTTGAGCAAACCAAATGGGCTCTTTCAGCCACCATTCAGGGTCATGCATCCTGCTCAGCTAAACCTTGCAGAGAGCCGTGGTGCACAACAGAGCTAATTGCAGTGGCTTATGAGGGAGACCTTGGCTGATATGTTTTATTAGTAAGTATGCTTATATTTGAATGAAAACAAAGAATTTGAAAATGCAGAACTTCATTCTGTGGTGTGTAGCAGATCTTCTGAAGTATTAGTGTCAGTAGCAGCAGTATTGATTCTTGATTTAGATAATCATTGTAATGAAGTGTAGTAGATCCCAAAAATAATGCATTGGACAGCAGGCAAGAAACTGCTCTGACTCTCTCTGAAATGACAAATTCCCAGACAAATTCCCAAATTTGGTAGTACCAGATCATTGCAGGARGRTTGGACTAGAAGAYCTTTAAACATCCCTTCCAACCCAAACTATTCTGAGATTCTAAGAAGAAAGTATTGGAAGATGAATGGGAATATTATCATTGCCAATCTGTAGTCTGCATGTCTGAAACTGCTTATTTTCTCTATAGTAATTGTAGTATTTTGATAACATTTTCTAGGATTCTATTAGTGGGAGAAAAATGGATGCTTCTGAAAAAATATCTAAAAGTGTACCTCACGGCAAAACGTTAAACCTCTATGCATACTAAGAAGGGAACTGCTGGAAACTGTTCTTTTAATAAGCTATGYAATTAATAATATTAAACTGTTGATTAAAGAGCTCTGTGGACCATTCTTGGAAATGGAAGTGACCCATGGTAACAGCTGAGTACATATATTTTAGGTGTCTAAAGTTAGTGAAACCTGAACCAAAATAATTATGAAAGAAAATTGTATTCTATATTGCCATTTATAAAGACAACTTTAGGGGGAAGTAAGAAGTTAAGTGGGAAACTATAGAGATCCACCTTGCCTATTTTGCCTCAGACTTTTTTTAATTTTTATTTTTGTGGTATCAGCATAAACTCTTTTACTTGAGAACATCTGAAAAAAMCCCTGAAGTTCTGTTGTCAGAAGTAATGAGTGGCAGAAGAATTGCCTGTCAGACCCCAACTGGCCATGGTAGTTGAGTTTTAGCTGACCTGGGCTTCCTTGGAGTAAAGGCATGAAACTTCCTCTAGCGTGTTTGAAAGAGCAAGGCTGCTTCCTCCAGGCTTGACATGGAGCTTGTGTGAGTGCCTCTTCCATATGAACAAGTTTGGCTCCCTAGGTGTGGATTTGTAGATGAGGAAAAAGTTTCTCTGGAAACATACACATTAAAATTTTTTGCTTATTGTTATTGTACTGAAGAGCATGAACTTGATGCTGCTTGATTAGCTCTTTATAATTATGAAAATGTTTTATTGTGAGCAAAATTAACTTGTGTCTGTATGATTTTACCATTGCAGAGAACCTTCATTTTCTTGATTTCCTTTGACTACACTTCTCAGTTTTGCTGTAATCTACCTTTAACCCTGTTGTTAAAATGTGTTTCCCAGGTTGAGCTCTCTCACACRTTTGCCTTTTTATGCATGGCTTTATCAGCATCTCTGATTCTTTKTAAAGGTCTCTAAAGATGTGACTGTGTTGTCCTAATATCTTTTCCCAAGCAAAATAGATTTAAAATCTCTTTAGGCATTAAACTTGTACATCCTCAGAAAAGTCTCTTGAGTTATTTATGGCCACAAAGTGACCACAAAAGAAATATTTTTTCTCCTGCGATGGCATATAGGATAACACATTATTTATATTTGTAGCAGTGTAAGCCAGAAACCATGAATTGCATTTTTTTTTAAATTATGCATTAGTCTTCTCCCCAGAGGTGTCCCTCCTGATAGGTGGTGAAAAATGTTTCACTTTCATTGTTCCATCTGCCTTTCTACACCTCTACTTAAGGGAAAGGGTCTGTGTTGTCCTTCTATCTATCAGTGTACTTCACATATGTTGTTTTATGAAAGCTAGAGAAATTAACATAACTCCCCTAGGACCTTTCTAGCARGAAGTTATTCTGTAGGAATAAGGGGAACAACACYTGAAAGTARTGCTCCTTGTAAGATACATTTAAGRTTCAGTTTGTGGCTCAGCAGATGAGTTGATCAAGTAATTTCCTGTTTYAGGCATTAAAGCAGAATTAAAGAAGTAATTTGAAAGTTGAGCATATTGGGGTGACAAAGGTGCGTGTTTCTAGTTTAAAGCAGTGGATGAAGGAAAAAAAACACCACTTGATGATGTGAAAAAGGTATTTTCCTTCATCATTAAACAGGAAATGATAATATATGAAGAGCCATAAATGTAAAAGAAAAAAAAAAGTTAACATTTAATCTGATAGTAGAAAGAAAAGAGAAAGGGATGAAAAAAAAATATATAAAATGTGTTTCTAATGATCAGAAACTGGACTCAGATCTAGGTTTTATCATTTTAAGAGGTAAAGGCAAGGCTGCTGGTGGAAACATTGATGCACCAATCAAGACTAGGGCTGACTAATTCCTTAAACAAATGTTTAGTTGTCCAAAGATATTATTTCAGGTTCACTAAATATGTTGATGAATATGTGAAGAATTTACCATATACTTCTRGCTGAGAAACAGTGAACTTGTTCTGTCTTTGATTTTATATAAGGCTATCAAAGCTTCAAGGGGGAATATATAATCAGGAAAAGAAAGCTTTCCCCCACTGTCTACATTTAGTTACCTGARTGAAACAAACAAACAAACCAAAAGTTGGAATATTTTGATTTTTAATCAAATGAGGTATTTAATATAACCTGAAACCATTTAATATTAATTCATAATTTCATCAAAAAAAATTGCCTACTGTACACTGACTTAAAGCAAGTTTTTTTTCTCCTCAATTYTCAGCTCAGTTAACTGTGATAGGGGACTGTGAAGAGGAGATTTTTGCTACAAGACTGAAAAATATGTCTTACAGAGAAAATACTTACTATTTCAGTTATTCAATATTCCTTGCTTGGGACAATTGTGACAGAAGTTAATGCTCCAATTGGTGACTAGCTTTCAGTCCTAAATTTGAAAAGTAATCCCAACATTGTCCAGAAGCTTATGAGAAAATGTTATTCCCATTTGTCTGAAAATATGTTTACTACCTTCCCTTTAAATTCTTATTCTTCCCCTGGAACAATGCTAGAATGCATTTGAGTTTKATAAATCCCATGTCCTAGTGAAGCAGTGCTTGTGTTTGGTTTTTTGTGTCAATGCTTTTTCTSCTGTCTACCACATAATGAGTGTATTACATTGTAAGTCTTTTGTAAGGAGTCTTCAAATACTGCTTTTCTTGCTAACGGATTGTTACTAAGTTGAAACAGATTTAGAGTAAATTAAAACAGTAAATTTAAATTTTTTTTGAGGTCTTAACCATAAATTTCAGATGTTTTAATAAAAATTAAGGTTATTAATTATCGTTATAAAATAATTAGTAAAGATAATTAACAATTAATATAATWATTTAAGGCTATTAAAAATTAAGATCCAAAAGTAGAAAAATGTGTTATTGGATATCAGCCAGTGAAACTGCACAAGGTCATGAACTGGATATCTCCACCTGCACAGCCTTTTTCTGCACAGAATTTTGTCTTTCAGGAAGTTTTATGTCATGTAGTGCAGAATTGATTATAGGTAGACAAGTCAGCTTTCGAACAGTCCACACAATTTTCAACTGAATTCTAAGCAGGAAAATACTTATTTTGCTCAGTCTTTAGGCTGAATTTGACAGAGGTTAGAAAGAATAAAAACAAATACTATTAGCTTCTGTATAATGATAGGAGGTTTATGTGTGAAAATGACTGACCAGGATGTAGGCATTAGAATAGAAAATCAATTGATATCTGCATTATGTTAATATATTGGAAAATGAACATGTTAATTCATTGTAATTAATTTGATACAATAATACATATTCATATAAATGAACATACGAATTCACATTAATATGCTCATAGAAATGTATGTGTTTCCCAGGGTTGAATTCTAGGGCCAGTTCTGTTTAATACATTTATCARCAATCTGGATGAAAGAGTTAGCACCATTAACAATTTGCAGCTGACACCATATCATGAGGTTCTGTTTACTCTCTCAAGAGACAAAATGCTTTGCAGAGGAATATAGTTAGATTGGAGCACTGGACAGTGCTCAGTAGGATGAAATTGTTATGTCCAAATGCTGGATTACACAGCTGGGACAAAGTTACATGAGGCAAGAAATTGTGAGAAGAGTGCCTGGAGAGCAGCCCTGCAGGAAAGGGTCTGGGAATCCTGGTCAGCAGTGAGCCCTGTCAGCCCAGCAGGCAAACCCCATCCTGGGGTGCATCAGGCACAGCATCACCAGCCAGTCAGTGGTGACCATCCCACTGCATTCAGTGTTGGTGTGGCCTCACCATGGACACTGAGTGCAGTCCTGGGACCCACAATTAAAGATGGATGTAAAGGTCCTTGAATGCATCCAGAGGAGGGCAACAAAGCTGGTGAAAGATCTAAAAGGAAAGTCCAGCTGAGGACTTTGGGATTTGGAGTTTGTAGAGTTCAGAGGCTGAGGCATGACCTCATTGGTCTCAACAGATTCCTGTGGAGGGGAAGGTGCTGATTCCCCCTCCTTGGGATTCAGGGAGAGAACACATGGAAATAGTACAAAGCTGTGCTAGGGGAGGGTCAGAATGGACCTGAGGAATGATTCCTTTACTAACAGAGTGGTCAAACACTGGAACACTCTTTCTGGAGAGGTGGTCAATGCCCCAAGCTGGTACAGTCCTGTTATATTCCATTCATGCTGGTTTTCATGCCTTTCTATTTATGTATTTTTTTTTAAATTAAATAGTAAGTCCAGAAGCACAGTGCTCCACAGCAGATATCTCTGCAAGTTAGACCTTCAGGATTGAAATGAGTGGTTCTCAGGATTTTAGTTTCTTGGCTGAATGATGTGTAAAATGTCAAGTTGGATATCACTTTATTGAATTTACCAGCAGAGAAATAAATCAGCAAGGTTTTTACAGCATTTGCAATGATTGAACTTGAGTGGCTTTCAGCAAAAGGAAATTGCAAGGAGATTGTACAAGTATTAGGATAACCTGAAATAGTTTGATTGGCCTGTTTGTAATACAGTACTGTTGGGATCTCAACAATCTACAATGCAGAAAACATGTTGGATTTGCTTTGGATGTAGTTGGATCAAAGGTTTTCTCAGTATACACACTTTAACTATTCTAAATAGATTGTGAAATTACACAAACTCGCATTTGTTTCATGGTGGATTTTATAGGAGTCTATATGAAAGATGCATATAATATAATGAGAATATATTCCTTGAAGTCAAGAGCCATGAGGAAGATGACTGCTCTGAAGTACTCTGCTTGATGATGGAATTCAAAGCTTTTTGTGATCATGAGAGTCCATTGGTTTGTTTTATAAAACACTTGAAGGTTCATATATTTGGAAAGATGAATCATGGCAACAGTGTGAATAAATATATTTTGATTTTGTCAGCTCTTTGGAAATATGGTTGTTATAGTGCAYTGATTTTATTTCAGTCCTTCTAGARTATTGAATATAATGTCTTTGGAAGTATAATCTGTGTGTTGCTTTTACACTACAGTTTATGCCATCTTCATCATGSAATTTACCAGTGACTTGATTGAAAAATGATTCAAAGTTGAGTCACAGACATGCACATACATAATTACTTGCAATTCTCTTTCTTAGCAAGCTTTTGTTAATCATTCTACTTAAAAAGGAATTGGAATAAAAGTTTCTATTGTCTTTCTCTCCCAAGCTAGGAGCCAATGAAAACTACTGGCAAAACTGTATTCAAGCTAGTTTTCAAAGAATCTGACACAAATCCTCTGAGCCACTTAAGAATCAGTAAGCTTTTTTATTGCAGCATGAGAAAAAGCTCAGTAAAATAAGAGTATGTGATTCTGTCATGGCTCCACATTGAGGAAGGATAAAATGTGATATACAATGATCTGTTTTTCTTYTCTTGTTCCAGAGATCACACTTCCAATCAAGGCAGAACAGCTTTCAGTTAAAGATGAAAGTTAAGAAATTGAGAGCAACCTGCTTTACATCTTTTGAAAGAGGGAGAGGAGATGGTTTCTCATTCTTSTAGCAATAATGTGAATTTATTCCTCTATTTCCTTTGCTCCTAGTACAGGTGTCTAGTATGAAATGTTACATTTCAGATCAAATCAGTAATCTGATCTGAAACACTTTTTTCTCACTGAAATAAAAGTTGGAAGGTCTTTTGTTTTAGATTGATGTGAGCTGAAGCTTTCCTATTTTTTGTCAGAAAACTTGAAAAGCCCCATGTATTCTGGTCAAGTCTTTATATACTAACAAACACAATTAGGGGTGAGTTTTTTCCTTATTTAGATAAATTCTTGGGCTAAGATAATATTATCATATTGCTGAATAAATACATAGCAGTCCACTTGATTCTAAATGGCCAGTCCTTTCTCTCTTGTTCTGGTATTTTCTTCCTCCTGGAGCACCATATCCATTTGGAAGGTTATTGAATGAGTCTTCTCCCTTGTCTCTCACTTTTTTGATTTTCTATTCTCTTGTTATTAGTGTTGTACTTGACTTCCTCCCTTTTTTTTTATGCCACAGATTTCTGTCATAAGATAAAAAAGAAAACCAAAAAGTCTTTGATTGGAGAAATCACTCAAGGCTATCCAGCCATGATATTTCTTGGTCWGAGTTCAAATGCATTGTTGTAAAATTATAATTAATGCTTCTGAAATGGTTGCTCCAAATAGGTTTTACAAATAAAAAGGATACAATGAAACTTACTTTTTTGTGGTTGCACCACCACCACCTTCCCCCTTCCCAAAAAAAAGACTTACTTGTTCCTAACSTAGAAATACTGATGTTCTAGATAACTTTTCTGTGTAGGACTTTTGAAGATACTCCTTGTAAAATTCCTACTAATACATCACTCATAATAACTTCTTAGGTGAGAACAGGAGAAAGTTGACTGAATGCTGCAMATCTTGTGAGCTTTCAAGTCCATTTGCCAGAGGTACTCTTTTATTTTCAGTGTAATAATGCATAGCTGAACAATGTAATTAAAATTCTGAAAGCAAAAGGAAGAAAATTCATCAAGGTGGTTACAATAAAAATAATTATGATGGTTTAAATTCTGGTTAATGAATTTGAAAGAAACACACAGATGTGAGTCTGCATCTTTCCCTGACAGCAATGTCAGTGATCAATTGATACAGTTTCTGTAGAAAATACTAACACAGTAAATACTAAGTTAAACTTGTCATCTAAATGCACTTCATAAAAATAGGTCTTTAGGTTCTAATGTTTTTATTTATAATCAGAATCAGTGTCTTTGTTGACAAGGTACTCTCTAACAACTGAAAAAAAGGAAAAAAAAAGAGGCAGCAGTTAAGAACTGTGTGTTCCATACAGGCTGATAGTTTCTTGCAGCGTGGTCTCCATCACCAGGCTTCATTATCTTGATAATAARTAACTTGATAATACTTGATCACACAGTGCTTGTTGTAGTCTGCCAGGTGCTCTGGCAAAGTTCGTGTCAGGATGAACGACTGCATATTAAAAGCATTTCCTCTGTTATCTCTCAGAAAATGTTTTAAACTATTATTTCTTTTTTTAATAAGACAGAACCTCTGTATATATATGAAGCACATATCTATATTTAATGTGTGAGTGTGTATTTAAATATTTATATACATACATGTACAAATGAGAGCCATAACTTATTTACAAAAGCTAGGAATGTCTTACCCAGCTTTTACGTTTTTTTACAAATAGAAGCCCATGCAATGAATTTGTTGTTCTCCTAATGCCTTTATATTATGGAGATTTCAATAGTTTTTTGTCTCTTTTCTGCAGACTGCCAGAAAATTTTGTTTTAAAACCCAGTGATTCTTTCCTGAATGCRTTTTTCACACCAATTAGTTAAGTGAATGTTTTTGTCAGAAAATACTTTAATTTATTCCAATGAAATTGAGGAAAGAGGCAAAAAATTTGCTRTCTCCTTATATGAACTAAAGCTGGGATCTATACCTGCATGTCAGCCGGAGAGTCTGGTCTCATCTTAATCCTCTTAAAAATTGAGGAGCATATATTTGCCTCAAAGTTTAAAAAATTGACCTTCTAGGACTAACTGCTTTTACTTGTGGGATTTGATTTGTGAGTCATCACTGAAAACAATGAAAAAACAGTCCTCAAGCCACTGAAGACAGTTGATCTCCCTCTGGCCTGCTGAAATCTGAATTTTATAAGAGAAATGATGGCAGAAAGAGGCTAAATCAAGTCCAAAATGTTTTAAACATTAAATCATGGACTTGTATCCCAAATGATTTCYCTTTTCTGAGTGTCTTTTTTTTTTCTTGTCTGTATTTTGAGATCATCATTTCATGATGATTCAGGGCACAAAGAAATGCCAAAGCTTGGTCATAACTTTTCTTGATTTGTTGCTTTCTGGATGGCTGAGAAGTGTAACTGATACTCATGAAAGAAAGTGTGGAAAAATTTCTTTCATCCATTAGATTTTCTTTTCCTACACTGCGGGAAGATGTCTGGGTGTGTTTTGGTGGTTTTTTTTTGTGTGTGTTTTTTGTTTTTTTTTTGTGAGGGACTGCCACTTCTCTTCCTGCTCCTTTGGCACTGGAGAAGGAGCCAGCTGCTTTTAGCTCCTTAGTGCTAATGGCAGTTTTGGACGGGGACATTCTTCCTGCACAGAGAGATCAACTTGTGCACTTGGATTTGYTGCTCACCTTTTCTCTGCAGCCCGTGGACCTGGTGGACACATGTTCTTCTGCCAATTTTATTCCTTTTTTAGAGCTCCTTTCAAGGCCTTGTTCAGTTGGCAGTTTAATACCCTGRTAGTCAGAAACAAAAGTGAACTGAYAGGTGGCATTTCCTTGASGATATCAGARAGAATCATAACTCTTCTATCCTTTGGTTATTAGCCAGGAAAAGCACTGTGCTCACAGGTGAGGAACAGGTATTTGTCTAAACTCTGTGTTAACCCTGAGCTGAACTTATTGGACTCAGCGATTTAGAGGTCTTTTCCAACATAAGCAATGCCATGATTCTGATTATTAGCATTGTGTTAGCACACGGAATAGAGAGAGATGGATGTTGATGGCAACCTGTGGTGTAGTATAGTATGCCAAGTACACTGCCAAGTACTATGGATTGCAAAAGAAGGATGAGCTGTGTGGGGTGAATTGTTGTCAGAAGCGTTCAGTTTCATTCATTGATGGAGGTGTTCTCCCCTGTGTGCAAGTCAAACAAATCATATGAAGGTCAGACACGTGGTGTTGAGGTAGAGGCTTAATGCACTTATGCAGTGGCAGGATGAAGACAATCCATATGGACTTTAATAATGGTTATTCTTTCATCTGAAGCTTTGTCTTACTTTCTGGATTTCCCACCTCCCTGTGCATCTGCCTCATTTAAAGAAAATTCTTCTCTTTTTCTTCTGGTAACCACTGCATTAAAACTTCTTGTCCTASCTCATGTTGATTGACAGATTCAGTGTGTATGTACCTTCTCCTGTGAAGGTGTTTTACTGATGCCTCATTAGAAAAAAATTTGGGCTTTCAAGTTGAAGAACTTTTCCACTTTCTGGTGTCACTAGACMGTGTGACAATAAGGCAAAAAATGAGGACTTGAGTAGAAACTGYAATACCTGCATTTTTCTCTTTCCTCTTGTAATATTCTTTCATTCTTCACAAAGTTTAGCCATTATAAAGTAACTGTCTTTTCCAAATTGTTTTCCCACTGCRATGTTCTGTCTTGTTGAATGTTTTTTCTTACATGAACTTGTTTTATAGCATGGATAGACAAAATGGAATCTATCATAAATTATAGCAGTTACCAGTGAGAATAAATCAAAACYTGAAAAATATTCAGTGTGCTCCTGGGAACAATTAGGATGTGATTCACTGTTTAAACCTGTGGAAAATAAAGTATTATGACTGCACTGGTGACTAAACCTTTTTTAGTACAATTCTGAAACAGAAATATTCTATTTAACATTTTTATCCTCTTTTACCTTTTATAAATGGACAAATAATTTCYTCTTAAAAAGAAAGACAAACCAAAAAGCAAACTCTGACTCACTGGAAATAGATGTCATAAGTTAAAACCAAGTTACTCATCTATAGATGACTACCTTGTTTGTATTGTGTCTAGGGAACACATTTTAAACTTTGGTCTCTTCCCTCCTGTGTTTGGCTTTTACTCCCATTTGGACTAGAATAAAGTCTTACAGCCTTAAAGTCTTAATGCATTTTCTAACCCCTAAGAAATCCTTGACAATTTTATGTTCAGAGAAGGCTTTAGATGTGACATGATTATCTGGCAATGTTGAAATAGTTAATTTAGCTTTGATATATTCCAGCTACTGATATACAAAACTTAAAGTAAGGCTTTCTTGTAATCATTTCAGCTTTACTATCTCAGAATTGCAAATTATTTTGCATGCAATTCTTTTGAGAGGAGAATTAATAATAGAAATGCATTTCTAGTAAACAAGCCAGATCAGGAGTTACAATCAGTATAGTTAGGGGAATTTGTCATGAGAAAAAAAAACCCCAAAAAAACCCTTCACAGAGATATGGAAAATCTGCAGATAAAATTGTGCAAAAAAAAAAAAAAAGTGCTTGAAGCCACTTAGTGACAGAGTCTAATGTTTCACTTGYGAATGCTGATGCCTTCAGAATTTATGGCAGTATAGTATTATGATATTCATAGTGACAATTCTATTATAAAGGCRAACCTAAGTATTTTCAATGAAAATATTGGAATCCRTTTTAGTGTCATTTTGTGGTGGGTGAAAAATGATATTGTAACTAAAATGACAGATTTAATCATATATAAAAATCAATAGTTAATAAATGTAGCAGTTTATGTCTTCCAAATGGTGTGAAATAATTTCCTTCAAAAATAGGATTAATTTGCAGTCTTCTTTGAAATAGTTTTAAAGATCATATTGATGTTGGAGCTTGCACAACCTCGAATTATCCAGTCCATTTGAGTAATGAAATGCAAAGAAGGTTCCCTTGTGCAATCATAAAAAAGAAATGCATGGTGTCATTCCTTAAAAAAAATGTGTACAAAGCTGCTGATAATTTACATCCTTAACAAGCTCATACTCAGAAATGAAGGAGAATATCTGTCACTTTGGAAAAAGAGGGAGATTTTCATTTTGTCAGATGAACTGCATCTTAATGCAAAAAAGAAAAGTCAGATGATGTATTTCYTCAGAAGAACTTCACAAATTTTCCTGTTTAAACTGCCTGCTTTCTTTAATGCTCCTAGTGTAATTTACTTGGCTTTTCTCTTCAACATTATAGTAGACATACTTYTTTATCTCTTTTATTCTTACACTTTGTGGAGAATAACAAAAAAATTTAGTACTGTTGAAAGAAGACAATTTGTTTTGCTGTTGTAAAGAATTAATTAGTCTTTTCAAATGGTCATATAGTTATTTACATTTTTCTTCCAATAAAATTAAAATTTATTTTAATTTAAGCATTAGCTAAACTAAAATGTTTCAGCTGCAGAACTAAGTGTTCCATTAACATCTCTGTTCTGCTGTCCACCACCTTCAACGAATGAGGAAGCAGTGCAAAACAGCCCATTAGGATGATATTATTTATAGCCCAGTAATTGTGAGCCTAAAAAATGCTCTTTTGCAAGTAATTGAGTCATCCTTACAGCTGCAAGTAAGTGCAACTGTGCCAATAGCCCACTCAAACTCAAGAAAGTGTTTTTCAAAATTTAGCCTCCTCTTTTAAATAGTTTGTGCAAAGGTTGATAATTCAAACYGTAAAGGAGGCACCTGACATTTATRTACCAATAAATGTTTWCGAAATAGTCACAGGTTAAGAATTTAATTGTAACCACAGTGGTAAAAATTAGGGATGGTTAAGTCTGACTTGTGCAACAAACCACAWGGAGCAATTTATAGTTGTATTTAGTGTGCTTTTGGTATACTTAGAGGTACTTGCAATGGTCCTTGCCTAAACTGTCCTTGCAGAAATTTGGAATCCTACCTTCTAAAATGTTTAATGATTGTTTTACAACTGCATGAACTGTAAAAATGAGCCACTTTTCCTTTCTATACTTTGATTTGATATTTGTCCATATCTACCCTGGATACTTGTTCATAAGGCACTAAAGAAGGAAACTTATTTTACGAAGATTTGCTTTTATTATAATTCCATTCTCCTATGCAAGCTTGTTTGGCACTGCATGTTTTACATTTTTAGTTGAAAGTTGTAATAATATGACAATATTTGTGTTTTAATAATTTTTATCTGTATCATAATTTGTGCTAATCAAGTCTTCCACACTATACATACCAGCCTAGATAGAGTAATTAATGTACAAAATCAGTYTACCCAATGAAACTATTTGTTAGTTGGTTTATTGTTATTTGGCGTGACACACTGTTCTGAAAATGAGGCTCAGGGGCTTATATTGTATTTCTTTAAATAAGTAGGTTATTTTTTCATGGTAGAAGTTGATAAATCTCAGCTTGYTTCCTATGCTTAAGTCATAAATATTTGTTAAGTGTAAGTATGCACCACACACACGTAGACTAATCCAATTTAGTATCAAACAAAGAAATAGGGCTGCAGTGAGATAGAGATAATAATTGGACTAAAAGTTACAAAGTTCCTGCTGAAAGGAAAAATCAGAATAATCAGCAAATGCATGGAATATTATTGTTTGCAAATGGTAGCATCCACAGCAGTCTAGCATGGCACAGTGTGAAAATGTATTCACCTTATCACAAAGACTTTGTACATCAAAAAGGGGATACAGAAGATAAAGACTTAAAATTTGGTGCCCTATATGTCCTCAGCTCCAGGGCTTGTATTGTCTCCTGAGACATTGCAGTAATGCTTGATCCATCAAGTGGGATCAGGAGAAAAGGGTTTGGAGAGGTAGTGGAGACACTTTTGTAGTAAGTATCCTGGGACAAATCAAGAGTTCTGCACCAAATACATTGCATCCTAGCCTTGTTTAAGTAAAGAAAATGCTGGCACATTTCAGGAACAAGTTAAATAGGAAATTGTGACATAAATTCATTCAAGATATATTGAAATTTTGTCCTTCTATGCTCCTATACATTGATGTGAGCCTAAATAATTTCTCCACCAGACCTGCCCAGTTAGAATCTACATACTGGTTGGAAATTTTTTTCTCTTCCCTAAATATTCACTGTACTTACTTGCATGCTTACTATGTATACTTTGAGACTGTTTGACTTTCTGGTTTCTGACTCTAAAGATTCTAAATTATAGCCTTTATTTCTGTCTCTCCATGCATTCCATATTGTCTTTTAATTTAATATTGTAAGCCTTTCATTTCTAGGTACAAAAATTAATGCCCCTTCCTTCAGCTGCTGCATCTCTTCCTCTATTTTGATCAAGAACCTGATTTCCTGGTCTTATTCCTGTTCCTGCTCTTCATTTTCATTATGGAAGTTTTTTAACAATTAGATATGCTTATTGTGTATCTGTTCTTGTCTCTTATTTGCCTACTCATTTGCATAAGTTCTACTCACCTTGGATGCCTCTATGCATTTTAGAGTTACACCTGCATCTAATTGCAAAAGGTGCTTCATCTTGAAGCATAATCTCAGAGTTACAACATTTACTCTGATCCTCCTCCATCTTTTTCCTTAACACCATCTGGAGTTTTGAAATAAGTTTACTACAGAGATGTCTAAATTTAACATCCTATTGGAGATAGGCAGGCTTGTTTATAAGAAGTTTTTTTTTTTCAAAGAATAGCAGTTGAACATTCAAACAGTTGTAAGCCATCAAAATGAACATGCATCTCTATTACTATTCTATACAGTCACAGTTAGTTTGGTTCTTCCCATTCCTATGCTGTCATACTTCTCTTCATCCCTTGTTGATGCTTTGTCTCAAATTAGATAATTTGTCTTTGTTCAGGACACAGACTGACTTTATTTACAGACTTGTTCCCAAGAGACCCACAGCCTTGATTAAAGACACTGGGCTAMCGCCCAGCAATATGAAGAATAATTGCAATTAAAGTGAAGATCCTGAAACAGCTTCTTAGGGGAGAATC
This sequence comes from Alauda arvensis, assembly GCA_902810485.1. NCBI lineage: Eukaryota > Metazoa > Chordata > Aves > Passeriformes > Alaudidae > Alauda > Alauda arvensis. The sequence continues at coordinate 85,964 of CADDXX010000699.1, forward strand.
TATCCATAGCCACGCTCTTGTACTTTTTCCTTCTGCCATGTTATAGATTCAGTGCTGCAAGGATTTGAGGTTTCTGCAGCCTATTGCACTCCTCACTGGACCTGGTATCGTGACATCAGAGGAGAGAGGTGCCTTGTTTTTATTTTTGTTTYCAGATAAACTTGTAAGACCTGAAAAATCACGTTATAGTAGACTTGTCATATTGCAATGGGACTGATTTTTACACAGGAGGTGCTAGAATATTTGTAGCACTTATGTAGGAGAGAAGGAAAATAATGGTCACAGTTGAAAAAAAAAAAAGAAAATCCAAGGAAGTAATTTTAAGATGCATATTGGCTGAGAAAATTGCATTGCAGTGCAGAGTGATAGATTACAGTGCATCTTGTTAATGCTTCAGTACTTAACCKCTGTGAATCATTTTGAATTGGAAATGGAAATCAAAAAATGAAAATCTGAAGATAATTTCATCAGATACCTGAAAGGTAGTTTGTGATGTKCTAACTAAACCAGCAAATGCTTTTTCTGGTATCAGTGGCAGCAGAAACACATTCCTGTTTGAGGAGCTTGACAGATTTCATTGCAAGAAGTGATGAGAGCTGGGCCAGAAAAGGGAGAGACATTCATTATTATTTAAGCAATAATAGTGAAGGTAATGTAGTGTAGCTAAAAGATAGCACTTTAATTTACAATAAATTTGCAACACTGACTTCATGTCATTTTTTTGCCAACTTGGCAGAGAATATTGGACACATATTTGAAGGAAAAAAATCGTAAAGATGGTTGTTTCTTACATTTTCTTTGGGATGGCACAGTTTAAAAATCTAGTAATGTTGTTTAGACACAGTTGCAGGATTTTCAGTATTTCTAAGCAGGATTTGCATAACCATAGCAAACATAAAAAAAAAGTACACCTTTTATAAATTTGCACATTAACTGGAGGAGATAAAAATACAAGATGGCCTAATGTTTAAATTACTTTATCAAGTGCTAGAATGCTGCTAATGTTGCTGGCAAAATTTTTAGTTTATGTTTATTGATCAAGTCCTAAGAGTAGCTTTTCTCCAGAATATGCACACTTTTCTATTTACATTAAAAATATAAAAGTGAATTTTACATGCTGTGAACTCAAGTTCAGATTGAATCTGGCTGGAGGATACAATGGGATGAATTAGATAGGCAGCCATTAACCTTGTGGACCAGATGAGGTTATGCAACAGTACAGATGACTACAGATAACATCATAGAAAAGACCTCTCATGTTATTCTGTATGTTGTCATTCCCAGAACAYGAGGTCACCTCCTCTACCATATCCCTCTGCCTTAAAATACATTTATTTCAGCTGTTTACTAGAGGAAAAGAAGAATTTTCCTTATGSTATTTGGTGGGGYTTTCTGCATTTGGTCTAAATGTTAYTTGYRTTCTTTGTATTATGTGCTGTGATATTTTCTGCCTTGTTATATTGGGAACTTACCCACCCGCAGTGATTAAAAGTCTTTCATGCTCTTGGAGATGTAAATAAAGGTATCACTGGTGAAGCCTCTGTGTACTGTGTATTTASGRTATGCRTTACAAAGAGCTTTGCTTTGGTTTGTAAACATCACAAAGAATGTATTTTTATGAGTATCAGAAAAGCTCACATAAAAGTAATTGACCAGTCTAAATAATTTATGCCATATGTGCATTATAAGCACTGCAGTTCAATTCACATGCTAGTGCTGCCTTACTTTCATATAACCAGAGTCCCTGATGTTCTAAAATACCTCTAAAATCATCAARTCCAGCCATTAACCCAGCACTGCCAAGTCCACCTAGTGGTGGACTGAGCCACATTCCTRAGTGTCACATGCCCCAAAAAGGCTTCAAGACTACGAGGTTTTCTCCATTCTCCTTCAAAGTGTCAATAAGTATAATCCTGACAAATAGGTTTTATCTTGTCTAAGGGTTTTTGACTGTACCAGCAGGCCACTTWAATATCTGAAAATATTTTAACTATGGTGTTGGTCAGCCTCTGGCCCTGCATGCCAAAGAGAGGCTAAGCGAACATACAAATTCTTCTTTTTCTAAGTAATAAAGCTGAAAATTATTACTGAGAGTCGATTCCTTATTTAACATGAGGTGCAACATATCTAGCAAAAACTTGTTTGACAGATTTGAAACAAGTTTTCTTCTATTTCTGTGCMATGTCAGACAGTCTTACTAAATCACATTTTCACCAGAAAACTTGGTGAAGCTTAAGACATAGACAAAAGTGTGTAAAGGCTGTGTTGTATCTTGCAAACACTCTTCAGAAATGGTGTTTTAAGCATATATAGCCAGCATGATGAGTAGTTCCTTTTTCGAGAAACTTAAGATATGATAAATTATAACCACAGCTGGTGCAAGCAAAGCTGTTAAATCGATTTCCTGTAAAAAAGTTGTAGAAACAACTTTTTTTTTTTTTTCCTCCAGTTTTAAACCTCAATAAGTACTTGACTATTTCAGTGAGTTAAGCATGTAAGTATTAAATGACTGCCAGTTTAAYGTGACTTTAAGACACTTGACTCTTCCATAATGAACAGCATTATTCTGGACAGTCCCTAAGGCAAGCAGAACCATATGTGAGGCCTGGATGAAAACCACAAATTTTATTTCATAGAAAAAAAGTCAGAATGTAAATGTTGGACTCCAGATTAGAATGAGATTAGAGTCCAAAATACATTCCATAGAAAATTAATGAGTATTCCAACAGTGCTTTAGCTGTAATGTTTCAGCTGGAGAAGACATTAACAAATAACTTTGACATTTTCTAACAATTGCTTCTTCTCTACATGTCGGTCAAAACCTTCTGTCTTCATTTTCAGTGGCTGGTGACATATGGGATGGTTTTTAAATATTATCAATGAATTCTCTTCAGCTTGCGAAAGCTTTCAAATTAAGACATCTGTATCAACCCATCTATGTACTGATCTGTCTTAATATCTGCTGAGTCCATCTTTCTTTTTTCCTGAGATGACGTATTTAGGTTGAGRTGCAATTTCTAGCTTTGCATTAATAATCAGAAAACTTTGAATTTAATTCTCATCTAATCTCCCCATTTTATTAGGCTTCTTGTTGGTATTTCATCTGGGCTCAGGGCTCACCATGAATGCAAGCAGACATATTTTGCTGCTAGGATGAATATATCTGTGTGTTGTGAGATTAAGCTCCAAAGTTCTTGCACATTTGTCAGTGTTTTTGGCTCTGAGTGTAATAGATTGTGCTTGTTCTTAGTTCTGGAAGCAGAACATCTCATAAAACCTGGAATGTGCTTTTCATTTTTTTAATCTTAAAAGTAGTATGATTTATAACRCTCTTCCAGTTTGGATGTTCTCCTGTGAAATGGCATGATTACCAATGCATTTGGAAACAGTTACTCCAGTACTGTAGGTTGCCATGGTGTTTCCTGTAAACAGTGCTCAAAATGCTTATGGTTTGATATGAAAATGTTCATGTTCAYATATTTCCAAGTGTTAATGTTGTTTGTCAGTGTATATTGCAGGAACCAGCTGTAAAATCCCCAGGAGATATGGAGTTATTAATCTGTATGTATTATCAGCTTGTTACCATGTAGGCATCAACACTGGCTTTAATAAGCAGGGTTTCCCATCTATTTCTTCCATCATTCTGTCAAAGCACCTGTCTAATAGTTTTAATGTAAATTTAGGATAATGTCAAATTAAACATGCTATATAAATATTTGATGTTATGTATGCTTCAGTAAAATATTTGCACTCAAGAGAGTTTGGGATTTGTGTCTAATTTCTACAACTGSCCAATACCAAAATAATATTGCTTTTAAGTTCTGCTCAGKATCCATGGTCATGACAAAAACTGRTAACAGCTAAGAGAATGGCATTAGAGATTTTCTCTCTACTAGAYAGAAATACCAAATAGATTGGTACCACATAGTCTCATATATTCTGCTGAAAATTCAGTAARTCAACATAGTTGGATAGTTACTTTGGCCCAGCTAGGTAGCTGATTTCTAGGGTAAAGAAAATAAAGGAAAATCTATAGCAATCTTTCTGTTTAGGTCACTGGCAATGTAAACTTACACTTTGGCCTGACAGAGACCTCAGATGCTTAAAAAATATGTTTCTCTGTAGAATGTTTTAATTTTCTTTTGTTTTTGCTGTTAAGATAATTAGCATTAGGATGGGTTGTGGTCTGTTCTTTCATGTGCACTGSTGATTATTGTGCAGACACCATTGTGGTTATGTGGTGGTTATCCTTTGTAACTGAGAGYCTGAACTTAGAGTTCTTCTAATGGAGCCTTCTAATATTTGAGCATGGAAGTCTTCTTTTTATGTTTTGTTTTGGTTTTTTCCCAGTTATTTTCCCCTTTTATCATGTTCTAAAGCATTTAGAATTTTGAGGAATAAAAAAGTTTTGTATGGAACCATGGATAAGAAGTTGAAAATTCTGAACCACAGGTCCAATCAGAGCCTTAGGAATATGTGTCTAAAATTTGCATAGTGGAGGAAAATTACATCTTCACAGAGCAGTTACTGAAAAATATCCCAGAGTGATTGTGCAGATCCTTGCTCTTTGATTGGCTAATGATAGGTTTTAGGCAATCACGGTAAAGGGAATAACACATTATGCAGTTATTTAAAAATTAACTTGTGCAAATCAGACATGTATAGTCAATCAGAATGCAAGGAAGTAGATACAGTTTGAGGAAAGAAATAGTCAAATTATTTCAGTAAACTAACAACCCTTGTGATTGGAAGTGATTGATCTGTCTTTTCTGAAACTTAAAAAAAAAAAATATCATCTTCCAAGAATGAGCRAGCATCAAGAATATCAGTGTAAATGTTAAGCCAAAATATGCACAAGAGTTTCTGGGATTTAGTAAAAGCTATGCCATCTTTACCAGCTCCATCTACATGGCCACTTTACAAGAAGAACAAGTTTTAGTTTTGCTGTTAATTTGGAGTATAATAAGTAAAGTGAAAGGCCTGGACACTGTGTGATGAGATGTTCTCATGGTGAAGAAACCTCTTTCCTTTGTCTCTCTGTTTCTTAGTCCTTGAAGTWATTTTTCCTAAAATTCTAACTAGGACAAAAAAGTCCAAATAGCAACTTGAACTGGGCATTATACACATATTTTAAAGATTTATTTGATATTGCTTCTTTTGTTCACTGTTCTTTTGTGTAATATCAAAGAAATGATGTGTATTAACAGCTGATCTACAATAGTTTCTAGTTGCTAACAACTGTGAAGACTTGATTMATTATCTAGTTTATTGCTAGAAAGCAGGCTGGTTTTCTCAAGAGTCTTATAACTGAAAAAACATTGATTAGTAAGTGCATTCCAAGAAATGTATAGCAAATATGTAATCTGAAGGTTAACAGTTAYGTAGGAATTGACTCAAAACTGTTTTTATTCATATTGTGTTTTGCCATGAAAGGTKATTTAAAATTGCAAAAGGATGTAATTTCTTATTTCCTTTAAATTTTTATTAGAAAACCAGTGTTGATATTTAGCCAGACCTTTGTCTCTCTTTTTATCATTAAAACTCTTCCTCAATTTTGATAAATACATACTGAATATAAAATGCTTGAATGCATTCAGTGCAGACAAAAGTATTTATTTAATTCATCCCCCATGAGAGACATCTTGGAAAAACAGTCTTCCAGCTTTAACTGCTGGTAAATTATTTGCCTTTTTAAAACAGGAGAGRCTAGCTTTTTAAGTCCCATTAAGTTCCTATTTACTGATGCTGGCTGTGAAGGGATATTTTTGTTACTTTGGTTAAATATGTTTGAAGAGAATGGCACCTTTGTTGATTTAATACCCCCGACCTATTTTAATCAGTTGAACATCTGGTCTWCTATGGCTTTCTGTTTGATGATTGTGTTCAACTTTTTGTTTTTGGGATATAGCTAGTACTAGAAAACACAGCCCATCTCTGAATAGAGAAGTGATGGGTGAATAATGGAGATCTATTGGTATGTAGACTAGAGACAGTGAATCTCACTATGTGGGATTAAATGTATTATTCCAAGTGTGGTTTGCATTTGTTAAAATGTAGCTGCTGGACCAAATATCCTTTCAGAGTTTTTTGTGGGACAAGGCTTCTTCAATGATTGCATTCTTGAAGTCTGATTCCAGTTTTAAATATCATGCTAAAAGATAGTTGTGTTCCTCCTTAGTGGTACAGAGAGTCTATGCACTAACTGTATTACTGATCTGAAAGTTCAGAGGTCTAAAAAGTAAGTCTAAGCTATGGTATCACCTGCTGACAAGATAATGACTTTCCCATATATGGATTTAAGTCARGTATGTTCTGCATGTTTATACTAAAATGACATTCATAGATGTGCAAACAAAAATTACACATAATGGCAAATTACCCATAAGCCAATACCTTCACCATACTACAAACATCTTGATAAAAATGGTGGTTTAACCCCAAGGGCAACTAAGCACTTCACAGCTATGGGAGAGGATCAGAAGAATATCAGTGGGAAAACTCATGGGTTGAGATAAAGATGGTTTTATAGGTAAAAAAAAGAGCTGCACACATAAGCAAAGCAAAGCAACACAAGGAATTCTTTCACCACTTCCATGGGCAGGCTGATGTTCAGCCATCTCCAGGACAGCAGGAATCCATCACATGTAGTGGCTACTTGGAAGATGAAAGCAATTACTCTGAATGTGCCTCCCATCCTCCTTCTTCCCCAGCTTATATATGCTGAGAATGAAGCTGTATTATATGGAATGTTCCTTGGGTTGGTTGGGGACAGCTGCCCCTTGTGTCCCCTCCCAGTTTCTTGTGCACTCTCAGGCTAGGTGTGAGGAGCAGAAAAGGCCTTGATGCCAGCTGTGCAAGCCCTGCTCATAGTAATGAACATAATAATAATAATGAAAAGCACTTGAACTATATTCTACTATTTTTTGTTCCTGTACTTTCTTTTTCTTGCCCCCAGGGTCCTTATGGGTTCTTTCCCAAACAGCAGAACCGTTGGAGTGTAGCGTAATGTTCACAGAAGGATCTAAATCTTCCTACTGCAAAGATATGGGGGAAGTAGTTCAGCCACTAAGCACTAAGCTTTAGGTTTACAAGAATGAGTCCTTCTTGGAGTGTCAGTGTGCTACTTTTGGGAAGCTAGCAGCCAGAATGAGTTAGCTACAGGAAGACTGCATTAAAAAGCCGTATGAATTAGTTTTTTGTTTCATCAGGCTATTGGCAGGACTGGGTAAAGAGACAAATAACTTTTTTTTAAGCCCTAGTAAAAACATCCCCTTACTTTTCTTTCAAGCCCTGTTCCATCAGGTGCAATAGTGTTATAAGGACTCCCCACTCCTACTTATATGTCCCATATTGTTGTTTTTCACACTAAGGAAGAATATGGTCTAAAATGTTCTTCATTTCCAAACTCAAACTACATCCAAATTAATTCAAATTCAGTGGCATGAATTGATGACAGAATTTTTATTTTTACATATTTTTTATCCGCGTTTTAGGTTGATATTTTTCTCTTAAAAACATTTGTTATACAGTATGTTGTATTTATGCTAAATAGAATTAAACATATATATGTTTAATTCTCTTTAGCATAACAGAATCGCATGATTGACTTATTTTCTATATTCCCTTCAATGCTTTTATTATCAGATGTCACCAGGGAATATGTGTTCTGTAGATTGTCCATCACAAGGAGTTATGTAGAAAGTATCAGAAAGGGAATTCTGCTATTCTAGCACCAAGGAGATCTGGTCACAAGTGATCTGCTTTKAACAACTTTGAACAGCTTAAGTTCAGCTTAGAGTAAATTTCTATTTTAACAGTGCAAAGGTGCTGGAATCTGCTCCCAAGCACGTTCTGCTGTAGTGCAGCATAGTTCAACTTCCTTTGCAATAAGCTCTGCTATGAAGACATTAAATAATGACTGAAACTTAATTACTAGTTGACTGGCACTCAGTTGGCTGTGATTTATGATGGAAGGTTTTCCTATTTGTAGTCCATCAGTTGTCATCATAAAATATTCTTGCACTAATTGACATTTTGACCAATATTTGGGTTAGTATTAGTGCTGTTTCTTGCCATAGTATTCATGTGGGCCAGAATGGTAGYCTTCTTTTTCATCTTGACTGGCAGCTAGGTAATTCTGTTGCCCTTCTGTGTACTGGAGAAACTCATTCCTCTCCTTCTSTGTTTTGTCTTATAATTGACTAAAAATCAAAGATGCAGGAATGACATAAAAAACTTTGCAAGATGAGACCTTTTGTTAAGAACCCTACAGAGAGACCAGTACTAACTCAGAAAAATATAGATGCATCACCCAGTTTCTGCTCCTGCTCTTTCTCTAAATATTCCTAAAACCATGGTAAGATGTGGTTTTGTATTAAGACAGTGTGGCAGGTAAAGGCACAGTCTTGTTTTATAGACATGTCAAAGAATGAACAGAAATCGAAATCGTGAATAGTGCCATGATTATTTGCACAGAAAAATGAAATTAATATCAATAGAAAGTATTACATGAATAGCTGAGAGTCATGCACAGCAGGAGATAGGCACAGGAAGCATCTAACCTAACACTAAGTATGTTCAGAGCCTTTTATGATAAGTTGGGAGGAAAATATAGACTATTCTTGTCACTATAATCTTTGGTTCAAATCGCATCATTTTAGACTACAATCAAAATATATGTACCTTTGAGGAGAAAAAATGAAAATCCACGACAAGAGTAAAACTCATTATTATCAAGTTAAGACTTGTTAATAATACATAGGCTKTATTGTATTCATTTTCATASTTATTCATGCTTTGCTTTTGAATAAATAAAGCCTTTATTTCAGTCAGTCTTGTTATAAAGGAAGTTCTGACGCATTGCCGATAAATGTTTAAGCTTTTATAAAAACTTGTCATTGCACAGTTCAAAAGAACATCAGATGTTCTGTATTTCTATGCAAATTGTCAAAGGCAAATGCTAATTCTGTATGTCAGGTTTTTTCGTCAGCTATCAACAGTGAATACAAGGTTATGGAAAAAATAATGAAAGAAATATGGATTTACCATCATTCTTCTTGRTTATTTCCTAAAGTAGTCATTAAAWTCYAGYGTTGCCTACTTATTCTCAAGTTCTCCCCCTACTGTTTGTGATGGTTTTAGAAGAAAATCCTCTGTATTTTCTCATTTAAAATTCCTTTATATGTAAGTTTACCTACAGCAAAGACAAGCWGAGTAGTTTTATTCAAATGTGCCATATTAGATGTCAATTGCAGATCATAATAAAGCTTGAGAAAAAGATCCCACAATTTACCACGTGGTTTCTAGATGCTAAATATGCATTTTAATGTAAAAGGGAAGAGAAGAGAGCTCTTCTGTTCTTCAGTGACACCAAACCCAGGGGCTCCAGTCTGCTGCAGCCTARCACCTTGAATGCAACATGAAAAGCTTTGGATTAACTGTATATAGATGCACTGGTTTGATGTAACARCAGCTTGCTTGAATTAAGGTCCTGTGACAAGCCCTCCCTTGCAARCCTTTAGAAACAAACTGTTTCTTTGTCTACATTTTAAGGTTGGCTAYAGCCTSTGGTAGATTCTGCATTGTTTCTCACACACAGTTTTTTGGACGAAGTTGAATCATCATCTATGGGACTAACTACCCAAAGGGTTTAAACCCAGTTGCTAGTGGTTTATTCTGCTTTGACACTTCTCAGTGTGATCCTTGCTGCCTTTTGTAAAACAAGCAGACAAGGGAAAGGCTCCAGAGACTTTCTTCTGTTCATGCTGTAATAGTTTTCTTGCCACCGGAGGCTTAAGAAGATTTGTACTGCCTGCTTTCTTTTCATTAGCAGAGAGWGCAATGCTGTTGGGTAAGTTAATGTCTGAGACTATAAAAAGAAAAGTGCAGGAATTTGGAAAAAGGGTGGGCTTTCTTCATTAATACATTTTTAATGTCATTTTTCTTGATTTATTCTATATGGGGTGCAGTGAAAAATAAAGTAATGTGTGACATTTGAGATATTTTCACTTGTTCTCAGCCAGATGGAGAATTAGAACCTAGCTGTTTCTTGAATGCAATGCTATGCTTCACTGATTTTTGGCAGCAGCATGTTAAAAYTCTTGTTATTAGACTGACAAAGAAACCTGATTGAATTTTCAACACAATCATACTTCCTGTCATGAAATGTTTAATGATGTCCTTGTAAATCTGTATGGAACAAAATGCATCAATCTGGGAGCCTTACTTTGACCACTATATTGCAGTAACCTTCTATATTTAAATTGCTATTAAATTATTTACCCTGTATTTCTTTCCAAATGTTTAGTTTAAAGAAAATGGAGSATGTTGGTTGAGTAAACCCCAAGTTTAGCAAATGGTTTTTTACTTTCTTTAGTATACAGTAGTTATTTGCATTAGATTAAATTTGACTCTCACCATTTTGTTGTGACAGTGAATGTGTAAATATTGTTATGAATAGCATTTTTTAAAAAATAAGACTATACCATCCTTACTGTTATAATTTTTCAGAAAGTTCTGGGCTCATAATATTTTCTAKAAACACTGCAGAATAAATAGTAAATATGAATTAGTCTTAGCTATAGCCTTTTTGCAGTTTCAGTTTGTATCTGGCGTATTGATGGAGGGTAACTCATGCAGGACATGTATGTTTTCATATATGGAGATGAACAGTRTGGTAAATGATAGCAGTCATGAAAGGATTACTGTAGGCTAGATCTCTAAACTTCCTAATCATTGCTACTCATAATCAGCAAATGTGTACTTTAAATTTTTTGTTATCTTATGTATTATGCACGTTTCTGGTGTTTTCCTTTGTCCCCAAACACATACTTCTCTCCTGGGATATAAAGAATACAATAATGATCTAGGAAAAATGCTGGTGACTCAGCTGGAACTTTTCTGTAGGAACTCTTTTTTTTTTTTTAATTTTTTTAAAATTTTGTTTTGTTTTAGAGGGTAGGCAAAACAGTTCTCTGCCTGGTAGACCAGTCCAACATTTCTAAAGCAATTCTTAGTGAAATATACACAGATAGTGTGTCAGTTTTTTTAATGCCAAGTTTTATTGCTATTTCCCCCCCCACAGTTACTAATATACTCTTTGACATTCTGAAATATTCAGGCAGAGATAACTGTTGATAGATGTAACTCAACACTATTTCATATTTATAGAATCACWTTAACTCCAGCCACACTTGTCAACAACTCTGCTCTTTTGATTCCCAAGAACTGTAGCTTGAAGCATTATCAGTATGTGATATAATTAATCAAGAAAATATTTATCCTCTGTTTTATTTTTATTTGCATGCCCATTACTACATATTACCAGATACAGTTGTTCAGCCCTCAGATAACAGCTAGTCACTGCTTCATGGTTTAATTGTGTTCTATTTTTGTAGCTTTTATAAGACAGAGGAGGCTAGAATAGATCATAGCTTAAAAATGGTCCTTACTCAATGGAAATTGTACAGTTTTGTCCAGAAASTATGTCTTTTCCCTTAGTTGATCATGCTGGTGTTTTGTTTTTTGCCTACAATAGGTTGGTGATTTCARAAGGAGAGCTTCTTGCCAAATCTGAAAGTCTAATTGGGGTGGTACTCACAGTTGATCAAATTCTACCAGATTGTTTCAAGACCTTGTTCCCTGGCATAACAATCAGCACATCTCTGTATAGCAAGTGTGAGCAAACATAAGCCAGCAACGCATTTTAAAAAGTTTAATGTGGTTAATCTGTTGCCCTCCTTATGAAACAGGCACTGAGGCTCTCAGAGCCACTGACTTTCTTATTCCACTTCCTTGCGTTGTGTGCATAGATCTGTCTTCATTAGAACCTTTATCCCATGGTAAGCATGAGATAAAATCCTCRCATCACTGAAGTCAGTATCAAGATTTAGCACTTGAATAGAAACAATTTATCACAGTATTAGCTTCATGTAATACACCACCCTTCAGAGGAAGAAGGGAAAAACTTCTATAGTGATCCAAGCTTGATGTTTTGAAGTCATTCCATGCTGTAGTGGGCAGTGACATAGAGGTGCTGATACTCAAAAGGTATTCAGCATAATTCTGATTCACTTCACCTTACTCTACATTTCAAATATTTTGGRAAATATTTCTCTAAATGCAATGAGGTACCTTGAGAATGCCACTTGTAAACTAATAATAATGATAAGTGTGTTTCCCCTGCTGCAAGCAATAACGTGGGCTTTATTTTTTTCATTTTAAAGGTCTTTGCTGCATAAATTTTTTAGAAGACATTTTATATCAATAGAAAAACAATATTTGGTGTGGCCTTTCAGCAGAGTATAACTTGTAATTATTTTCTTTTTGTAGAGACTGTTTTAACTGTCTCGAAGGACTCTGATCAGCATTCTTCGCTCAAACACCCATTGAGTTCAATAGGCTTTTTCATGATTAAAAGAACCAGTAAGGAATGTTGAATAGAGCTAGCTTATTCAAATGCAAGCAAATCCTTTATATTTTCATAAGGGAATTAACAACCTAGATATTACACACAGAAGACAACTRAGCTTTTATGTGGTATCTGGGTGCCAAAAAGATGGCATCTACAGTTTTAGGGCTATTTGTTATTTTGTCAGTGTGGCTCCAGGCTACATAACACTGGATAAAACCTTTCTTTTACATAACAAATAATGAAATATTGCTGCTTCACTGTCTCTCTTTGCATGATTAAAAGAGATTATATTTGCTTAACATCACTTTASAATAATTTCTGATTCTACACATGCTAATGAATCCTACTCTTGATGTTTGAAATACGTGTATAGGATTTTTCTTCTTCCTGTAACTCTGTCTTCAGCTGCACAATGAACTGAGCTACTCATCGAATGGTACCACATCTTTTAAGAGAAAGAATAATCAAGAAATTGACAAGTAGCTTGGAAAAGAGTTCCTAATATTCAGCTATAATTTTCAACTACAACATGAGCATGCCAATACTCAGATTTCAAACTTGCTTCTATTGAGAACTCTCTACCCAGCTGTTGGATACTCTTGCAAGAGCTGCCTTTCATGATTTGCACAACTCAGTTAGGGAACTGTTTTGTATGGAAGAGAAGGTGATAAATTGCTTTGTAAATAAGGAGTGTGTATGGTTTGTTGAAAGGTAGGTAGGGTGGTGAAAAGGAATGCTAGTTAAGAGTACAATATATTTCCATTGTTCCAAGCCATAAAATTTCCCAGGTTAAAGAAAGATTAAAAACTAGTGTTTTAATGAATTTGATATAATTAATTGCCTTTGGAGGTAGGGGAAATTCCAAATATATGGGAGGAACTTGTATAAAGAAAAATTTCACCGTGGAATACATTTTCCAGACCATGTGAGAGAGATTTAGTGGAAACCTCTATAATGGAAGTCATTACATCTGTGGTGCTTGTGGAGTCATACAGTATTGTATTGAAAAGAAAGAGCTTTTTCTTATATTCATTTACTTTGGGGCATCCTGCCCCTTTGTGATTAAAAGAGAATACTGCAAAAAGCAAAATTACTCCAGCATATTATTGGGRTACTAACTTGACCTTTGAAAATAAGAAAGTACTTTATACAACTTCTTTTTGTGTAGTTTCCTCTCTCCCCACTAATGGCATAATCAGCTCCTGATGTGTGCTGAGGTTTCTGTTTCAGAGCTCCTCCTGGCCTACTCTTAGCAGTAGCATAAGACAGAATGTTGCCTTTATGAGCAGGCCTCTGCTTTCCATAGAGAATGTTTACTGCCTTTATTAACAGGCCTCTGCTTTCCAGGATTTGTTTTTAACTCCAGCTGGAGACTACCCTTTCTACATACATTCTGCTTATCTTTTCCTGTTTCTCTAGCCTTATGTCTTGATGCTTCCTCCAGCATTTACTCTCCAGCCAGTTGTTCCTGTCTGCTTTTCATTCCTCTGGTGCTGCATATTAGAGCAGTTGCTGTTGCACATTCTTCTCATGCACTGCCATGCACCGTGGGTCATATAAATAACTCAGACCCATGGTTTATGGTCTTAACATTTGCAGTCAGGCTCTTCTCTAATTTACTTAACCGCATGACAGAAACAGTGCAAATACAAATGGGAATGCAAAAGAGTAATGTGTGTTTCAAACAAAAGGGAATGCTAGTGAAACTAGCTAAAATGTGTCTCTCATTAACTTGAGTCCTTTACATGAGATAAAAATAGTGAGAGTTATGTGTGTGTGTGTTTATATTTTATATATCTATTTCACGTAAAGAACATATTTGTCTCATAGGTTTTGGATGAATACAATTACTCTTTAAGAGTTGCYGTTCTCACATGAATAAAGTTCTGTAGAGAACTTCACTTTATAGAAAACCATTACAGTTAGATCTGACAGGTCTTGATAGTTGGTTTCATGGGGCCTGTAGAGAACTTTAATTCTAAGCACTATTATGTTGAACTGCATTACAGCTTTAGTTGCATTCCCATATCAACAGGCAGTTCTCTCACAGGCTTACTTGAAACATTTTAGCAAGGTGTTTATCTGTGATAAGTCATTATTGCTTCTGATATGGRAAGTCCTTGGTGACCAGCCAGGGAATCTTTATCTCAGTCATTTGTCCTATTCAAGAGTCTTTCACAACAGCTCTSTTGAATTCAGCAGATTTATATTGTTCAGGCTYGRTAAGTAGTTCATTGATCAGTTTTCTTTCTGTGAAGGGAGAATGCAGGAGACAAGTATAATCTATGCTACTTCTACTTGTGCTGACTGAGAGTAATGCAATAGGATATGCCCATTTTCTTGTGGAGTTTCCATAGGCTAGACCTGAATGGGTACATTTTATGGTCCATTTGGCATGCTCTATATATCTCTTCATACTAGAACTGATATCCTTTTTATCAAAGTCCATCTTTTMTGTCACTGTATAGAGTTTTATTTTATGGTTTTTTCCAAAGCRGAGAACTGGAATGATATCCATTAACGCAAAAGACACTTCAGTGTCCCTGTCATTAGACTGACTGTTCAGCACCTCCTGCATGATACAGCTGTATAAATMTTTRACCTGYATAGAAGTACCATTTAAATCAATAACAGTAATTGAAAAAAGGATTAATGTGCTGGAATCACTTGAGAATGCTTCTTTTCTTGGGGTTGGCAAGTGTCTGTGAACAGTCAAGCAGTTAATAAGCATCTGTGTTAATTCATGTCTTTAATAAACATTTACCTGGTTTTAATAGTCTCACTTCAYTGACTTTTCAACACACAAAAAAATTAACTGTTTCACCTGCTTCATAAGATAGCACAAATTTGTTGTATCCTATTATTGTGGGTTGACCTTTTAAAAGCTAGGTAACTCATCTGAAGAAGTCTATAAGATGTGGGAGCTAAAAATTACTGTCATTCCTATGGCTCAACTCACTGCTGGGCTTCAGTAAATGCTGGTGTGTATGTTCTTAGTCAAACTGTACACTAGAATCTAGCATCTGAAATACCATTCTTAAATTTGGGAAAGGATTTTTTATCTACCTTATTAAACATCTGTCTTCCTATACAGCAAAATAGGTTTGTAGGGTTAGATTTGGAATTCCAGCTCAGTGTCAAGGAACTGAATCCTCTTAAATTTTACTTCTTGGCTTTAAATGTGACCTGTGCTAGGAAAAAATTACTTGGTTTCCATCAATTTYACTGCCCAAAATCATTAGTGCTACAGAGGATAAGGCTGATAGATTGAAGGGRAGGCTGTTACCTGCTCACAGTTCTGAGATAGATAAAGTTCAAAAATATCTTGCAGCTTTAACAAAGGATAAGRGTTTCTTTGCATGTACTGAAATTTCTTCCAAGAATTACTTTGAACTATAAATTAGTCTCCTGAAAATAATTATATGAGACCTTTCTTGTCTGGCAGAAGAGAAGGATGACCTTTATATGTACATATATATATATATATATGTATATGTATATGTATATGAACAAGTGGTAGGCTTACTGGGGGTGGGAATGAATGGCAGCTAGAGAATGTGCTCAGAAGAAAACTAAGACTGCAGCTGGCTTGCCATCAGGACAAGTTTCTGGCACTGTTAAGACTCTTGAATTAACCTAGTTTTATTTGCTGTTAGGTATATTAATTAGCRTTCATTTTTAATTTAATCAAGCCATTTTATTCTTTATATATCAGAGATACTTTTACTACATAGACATCTTGCTGTTAGAGTCTCCTAGCTACAGAAACTTTTCTTAAGCTGACATTTACAATCTCAAGAGCTCTGTGTCCAAATTACTTTGAATAGCCTTAATTTTCAACAGAGTTTCTAAAATTTAATCAATCTTATCTTTTGTTAGTTATATTTTCTAACAAAGGCATTTGATTATGTTATTTTCTGAGCCTTGATTAGAGTATCATCCCAAATGTATTTCAGATCATGGCACAAAAAAAAATATCTCAACCATTCTGCCTGCATCTTGAATTGGATACATTAYTAAGATAAATAGTTTCTCAAGCATCCTCAGAATCAGTGATCTTGAAGAGAACTTCAGTTATTCTTTTAACTCATACAGAGCCTCTGCAGTTACTGTTAATCAAAGCCATTGATCATTGTTAACAGAATTTGTACCAGATGTTCTCACTGCCTGACAGTTGCAAGTGGCAATGGAAGGAAAGCAAAAGTATCTGTTTGCAAACTTCTGAATACTTTCTGTGGTCATAAGGATGCTYTGTAACACCTGTAAATAGAGAAATTAAGGGGCCAAAATTTGGGACCAGAGAAGAAAAGTCACAAAATATTTGTTTATGGAAACCCAATGCATATCAGTGGAGAATGGTGGCAGKAACAGATCCATCACACACAATGTGGGTCCTCTGAATACTCTGCAGATGTTGCCAGGTTTTGTGCTTTGTGACTGGCTCCCACAAAGCTGCCTGAGATTGCAAACAGACCTGAAATTSTTGGCATTGTCTGTCATTCATGTGTATGCAACAAGTACATGTACAGTAAGTACAACAGGGTTGTCCTGCACCCCAAAGTTCTGGTCGTGTGTGCTGTGGTCAKGTTCAAAACTGATTGTCAAGCAGGAGCAAGTTTACAGCATCAGCTTTTCAAGGGGATCTGATTGTTGGGTGCTCTGAAAAAATGAGTATTTTCAAAATATTGTAGGATCAGTATTGCAGGGAAAGCTTGAGTATAGGAAAATTTAGATGCATGCTAACCCTAGGACAGGACATCCTCATGGTGATCTCCGAGTTCACCTCAATTAATTGTGACTAATAAAACTATTGAAGGGCTGAACAAATATGTTGGTTGCTTGTTTCTGTCTGCCTGTAATGGTCTTCATGCAGTTATAAAACTTTCATTATTTCTACAAGATTTCTGTTGTGCTTGTCTCTGGCACAGCCTGTRTATTTCCAAGGAGTATGTACTTCCAAATTGCACATCCATTAGTTCCTATCTATCTATATWTAAACATACATATAAACCAGTATTTAACATAGTACTGGATATGGAGGGGTTGTTCTGCAAAGGTACAAAGGTTTTCATGCATTTTGATTACCGTGGCATAGATAGAAGTGAACTTTTTCCCCCATCCCTTGTTAAATTTCTCATTGCTCATGAAAGAAAAAAAAAAAAAAATTCAATTCCTGGTACTTCAAAATTTTATCAGGAAGCAGTTGCTGGCAGTAAATTATGTGTTTTCTGCTCGTGGACTTGTACAAATCATGCAGGTATTTTCAGGAAAGTGGATGCAATGTATGAAGTAATATGATAGTATTAGGATTTTTTTTCCTGGACATCCTACCTGCTTGATCTCTGGTTTTTCCTTATTTTTTAATTCAAGTGCCATATGGTCTACTGCTTCCCTGGAATTCTGACACCACTTTTGGACTGCCTGGTCCTGGTTATAATCCATGCAGTTCAGTTTATTTTGAGACATGCTACAATCACAGGAACAGTCTGTTTCTTAGTTATGTGCATTGCATAAAAATAAATGTCACCATTTTATAAGTGAAGATGCATTATGCTCTGTATGCAATAGGATTCTGGTAATGATCTGTAGCTCTGTAGAATCAAAATGTTTTAAAGTAAGTTAGGAGCCAGCTACCTGTGAACTTGAGAGAGAGCTGGTTCCAGGAGACTGAACAATCATTCTCTTGGGGAGACTCCTCACAAGCCTTGCATAGGCCACTATGGAAACATGGAAAGAAATGTAGTCATTCTAAACGAAGCCAGGTGGATTTCCAGGTAATGTTGTGGATTATTTTTAGGCTTGTTTTTGCAAAAGAGTTTCATTTTAACAAGTTGTAATTTACTGATTGTGARAGATTTCTATTTTGTCATCCCTTGACTTGGCCGCTAATTATCTTTGTAAAGGCTGATATCTTCTGCTGGGTAGGTTTAGAGTCACACAGGGATGAAAGGCATTTACTGACAGGTGGGAAAATCTGTGTGCTTAAGTCCTGCATGTTMTTACATTCTTGGAGGAAAAGGAGTAGAAATATGTTGTTGCAGACTGTATTCCTACATGGGTAAGTGTAAGAAGGAGCAGAAGTGAGGGAAGTCCACACTCCTGTGGGGATCAGAAGCTCCAAGTTCTTGGCATATTCTTCTGTAGTTCTGAAATTCTGTGATGCTGAAACCATAAAGCCCTCTTTAATAAATGTGTTTAATAGGGAAATGGCTGCTACAGATTAAAGTAGATGAAATGTTACAGCAGATTGATCCATGAACCAACTCCCTCAGGCCTGCYCCTTGCTCACAGCTGTTCATTCCTCATGATTTCCTGCTGCACCTCATGTCTTGGCAGCCTCTTTCTCGCTGACCAAATGAATACTWCACAGCCTTAGGTTCCATCCCCATAGTACGAAATATCCTCACAGGATAAACTGAATCCTTGTTAACTGTTTCAAATGTGGAYAGGAGACTTACAGATCATACCTATAATACTTAGGATAGAACTCCATGCTTCTGAGGTCAGTGTCCTTGCCTAGCCTGTCTGTGGTATCTTTATATTTTTAAACCATGTGACCACTATGGCAGTGTCCTAAAGACATTCCCAGTTATTRTCAGACCTCCACTTGACATTGGCCTCTTCAAAAAGACCTTGGCATAAGCAGGAAGAGTGTATGCTAACACAAAACTTCCCTCCATAATTGTCCAGCTGCTTCTAACATTTAGAATTTATTAAATCATCATCTGTGGGACTGATAGGTTTATTTTTTTTTCTTGTTTTAACTACAGAGAATCTTGCTATACTAAACTGATTATATTTCATACGAAAAAATTATGTTTATAATACAAAGCTTTAGGATCTGTGCCTGTAGAAGAATGAAAAAACACCAGTGGTGCTTATATAAATTCTGTAAAAAATAATAACTGTATACCTAGGAATTAAGGCTTATATTTAAATACATACTGTTCCATTTTACTGTGGAAAATAAATTAGATACTGATGAGTTTCTGATCCTGRTGAGTGTGTTCTTTCTTTTTGAAAGTACACTGTATATATCAGGAGTTGTCCTAAGACTAGGAATTCACAAAGGACTCTCGCATTATCATCTGTGTAAGGAATAATAATGTAGTCCTTGCAATGATTAGTAATTAACTTATTGAAAGATAACCTTTTTCATTGAAATGAACCACTGAAAAAATTATCTRACAAAATCAACCCTCAATTCCTGAAATATGTGGTTATCTCTTTATGGCTGACTTCTGTTTTTGCCATGATATTTTATTTCCTTTTGAAGCCTTACAAAACAAGAGAAAAATCCCCACCCTAATTTGTCTTTTTCTTTTTTTTTTTTTTCTGAGGAGCCTGTTTTTCTTATGAAAATTGCTTTAAAATATGTTTTTCTGTCTCTTTTTGAAGACACTATCCCTATCCCTGCATACGGATACTACAGCTTAGCAGGTTAGATGATGTTTTGGGCACAAGTATCTATCTTCCTACTCAGTTCCAAGCAGAACACTGCTCTATGTACCTGACCTGTTATCTACATCAGAAACTGGCTGTGAGATGGAGCTGGCAATCTGAGCATGCCTTTAGAAATTGTGGGATTCAATCAGATGTCCATGATTAGCAGCTGACTTTCTTCTTTAAGTATTTGCTCAAATTGCTCTTTACAGGTGATATAGATTACAGATAACAATGAACTCTTAGATCATTATTTAATTATTGTTGATCTTTGTACTGATGAAGGACCATGCACAAAATAGGAATTAAGGCAGGAAAATTTAACACTACCAATAGTATCTACAATCATAATTTCAGCTAATTTAAAACAGACTTGATGGTTGTACATAATATTTATGATGTCATTTTTTATATCAAAGTTGGTTATAAATAATTTTGCATAATGTGTTTAGTTTTAAGTACTCTGGCTTAAACCAGTCCTGCTAAACACTGAATGTTAGGGTTTTAAGATCTCTAGGTTAAAGTTTAAAATCAGGCCTCCTCCACTTCTGGTACTTAAAATTTAAGCATATGTGCAGCACCTTGCCGTTTGTCAAGCTTTTCCAAGTCCCTCTGGATGTCATTCAATCCTCCAGGTGTCCCAATGACACCAATTATATTGGTGTCATCTGGAAATCTGTTGAGGGAGCACTTGATCCCTTTATCTGTGTAATTATTGAAGATACTAAAAAAACACTGTTCCCAATAAGGACCCGCGTGGGACACCATTTGTTGCTGGTGTCCTTTGGGACTCTGAGCTGTTGACCACTACCCTAAGGGTGTGACTGTGCAACCAACTCCTTGGCCATCCAACAGTCCACTCACTGGATGCATTTCTTTCCAATTTACAGAGAAGGGTGTTGTGGGAGACCATGTCAAAGACTTACTTAAGCTGCTAGAAGACTTTTTACTGGGGCTGAGAGGACAGTTGATGAGTTCAGTAAGGCAGAATGTGGTATTGGCTTACACTCCTCACTGTGTGCTTGGAAAGCTTATTTTTATCGTTTAAGAAGCAAATGCCCACCCAAACTCCAGAGCATTGCAAGTTTTGATTTATCCTGGAGTGGCACTCTTGGAGATGTCGTAAAATACCCTATGAACTAATAACTTCTTCATTATGGAATTGTTGATTGCATTCTTCAAACTGTAACTGCAAATCAGTGATGTATTTTATTCTTTGGGAACATGGCATTAGCAGGTGTTTTTGATGGAAAATAGCATCCCAAATATTCTCCTTTTCCTTTTTTTTTTTTTTATTTTTTTTATTGATATCCATTACTGATTCTTGTTTCAGTTTTTAGCTTGACCTGATTATGTGACCCTTTTTATTGAAATCATGCCTTTCAGCTTGTAGAGATTATCCTATTGCTCAATTTAAGGGAAAAAACCCCAAAATATAAAACTTAACAGTACCAAGGAATAGTCATAATTAAAGTTATGGAAGTTAAGGAAAATCTAACAGTGAGATTTCTAGGGATTTTTTTATTATTTTTCCTTTAAAATCTATAGTCTCTTGTCTAGACTATAAAAGCCCTACTCAAGCTTACTATGTGATGCTATTAAGTCTTCAGTTTCTCTGGAACACAGCATGAAGTGTGGAAATTCCCCTGTACCTTTTTATAAATGCATGTCAAATCAATCACTTTGTCACTTCCTCTAGTCTCAAAATATTTTTATAATTCATAATTAAGATCCTGTTGGTAGATCTGTGATAGTCCCTTTTTTGTACAGTTCTTATATAGCTGAATTTCCTATATTAAAAAAAATTATTTCACATAAAAGTTCGAGTCAACTGTATGAAACTATGAATGTCTGTGGAAACAAAAAAAGCTTTTTTAATTTAGAGGAGATTTTGATTGATTAAAATAGGTTCTCAAAATTAAATCTTCTTTATTAAATTTTGTAAAATAGGATTTCATTGGTGTCTTATGACTCCTAAATAAAGGCCATTTTATGTACAAAAATGTCTTTTCATAGGAAAATATGCCTTGTGCTWCCATATTTTTATTTAATATTTGAAATACAATGTTAATATTTCTGTTGTTGCTAATGGCAGGTGTATACTTTGCCAATGAAATAAAAGCATTCTGTTTACTCCTGTGATAACATCAGAAACCTAAATAGCATTTCAAATTTGAAGGCATATGATTTGCCCAGAGTTTTTTATTCTGCTGATTAAGCAGCAGACCTACAATTATCTGGCAGAAGCTGCCTTCTTGACATTTTCCAGCTTATTTTTTACCCTCAAGTAGAGCTGTGTATTTTGCATAAGATTTAGATTTAATCATGTAAGCTAGTTGCATCACTGGAGTATTTTTATTTCAAATTCAAATATATTGATGGGTGCATGCATGAGCTTAAAAGAGATTTTGCAGATCTCATCTAATGTCTATCTTCATCTGATTTAAATTGTTTTTTTGGATAGCCTTCTCTCACCTTTCCTATTAAGGCAAAATCTATTTAAATTTAAATATTCAAAAAAAGGTGAGAACACATAGGCAGAAATTTAGATATTGACATAGAGGGTATGACTTTTAATCCATACTTTTTTTCCTTCCCTTAAACATAAGCTCTGCATCCTCACTCCCATGTTATGTTYAGCACTGGGCAGAAATATTAGGAAAAGCTCTTCTACAGAAAAGCAATAAGACTTTTCCAAATAGTTAATTCTTTGTACAAATGTTGAAAGGTTGGTTGATTAGAGTATTTGGTACAGTTTTCCCTGAAAATGCTAAGTRTACTATAAAATTACTTACAGTCCTTTGTAAGGGTTAATGTTAGTTGCTAGTGAATAAACCTTTTTTCCTAAATTTTGSTGCAGGATCTTAGAAACTGCTTTCAGTTTTCTTAAAAGACCAAAATAGAGATTTACTGAACTGTCAGGTACCATAAATGCTAGCTRTATATCATTCTTAATTTGGCTCAGACCAAAGCATTTGATGTGTAATATAGTGCCATATTTTTGTGCATGCACAAAAATTGCACAGACAAGTATTTGTCTCTATTCTTCATCTGCAGCCCAGATACATCATCACATATCATTATCACTTCTAGCAATGACATTGAAACATCCTGAGCATTAGTATACCTACTGTGCACTTATAATATATGGTAGCTACCTCTCTGTGGAGAGTTTCAAAGGCACAGCCACCTCATTTAAGGCTCAAAATAAGTTAATTCTTTCTTACATCATGAGAAAGCAAGGTTTTTGTTGGTGCTTAGCATGTACTCTGTTTGTTTTGAGAATACAAAGGTGTGCTCATACTCCTCTCAGAGGAAAAGGTATCCTTTGCCTGGGGTATCCTTTAGAAAAGGTTGTGCTGAATTAGGAACAGAGGAGACGTATACCCAGGGCATTGAAATTCTCAGATAATGACTATCTGTGGAAAAGAAAAGCGCTTTTCAAACTGTGCACTTATTAATGTTCAGAAAGAGCAGCAGACTTTGGTACTTTGCCCGATTTTGAAAGTTATTTGGATGCTGAAAGATCCACCTTTGGGCTATGAAGGACACCCAGCTGCTTTGAAAAGTACAAAAGGAGCTGCCTTTCAGTTTATASCAAACTTATCTCCTCTTGTTAATTACGAAAACATTTATCTGTATTTTGGAACACCTGTTAAAATATCCTCCTAATAGAATCTCCTCCTATGAAACCATTGTGTGACCTGCTAAAGTGTTTGAAAATCTGCTGCCTGTTACAGTCCCTGGACTGTCAGGAAAATTGTATTCTATTAGCTGGAGACTCTTAAGCCTACTCTAGCACACTCCAGTTTAACGTTCTCTGCACTTGAGCTCTTTGTGCATATGGAGGTTTGAATGAATTTCGTGTTTTTTTGAAATGATCAGTGCTAATTGTTGATTCTGTAGGAAAGAGAATTTTGTAGAGCAGGTAAAGCTGTCACTGGAGGTATGAACTAATCAGTGTCCATTGGTTAATTGTTCCCAGTTACTACCAGATGAAGGGAGTTGTGGGATTCAGTTTAGAGATAATTTTGTTGCTTGTCCAACAGATACCCAAATTAAAGCATTGAACTGATTTCCTATGAATAACTGAGCAACGGTTAAATAGCAAAGAATTTGCAATGGTAACAGTTTGTCCCACACACTGCTGTAATGGTAATTTTAACAAAATATGTGTAAAAATTTAATAATAAAAATGCATGTATGCTAATTGTAGCTCTTCAAATATTTATGAATAGCTGTAATCTTAATTTCTATTTTTCCATATATAGAACAAAATGAGTTTTTAATTTGTAAACATTTTAGACACCAGAAGTTTTATGATTTCTAGTAAAAGATGTCCTTATTTTTTTCATAATGCCCATTTTTATCCATATAAAGGATTCTAATGACTACAAGATGAGCTGAAGAAGAGAGAACAAAAAGAGAACCTCATTGGACTAAAACATAGTTCCTTAAGTATTTTCTTCATCTTTGTATTTGTTCAGTCAAAGAATAAAGATTAGTACCAGTAAATYAGCTTTGCAATTTTAGTTGGAAGTAAAAGCATAGAGGTGGTAAAGAAGAAATATTTGAATTTTAATATGGCATAGAAATTACATATATTTTATATGCTTACATGTGTGTACAGTAACTCTTAGCATATAATTTGCTAAAATTCCAGTTTCTCAAGGATTTTTTCAAACCTTTAATTGGCCCTCTGAAAATTCAGAAGGAGGAAATCTTTTCCCTGCTATGATGGCAGATTTTCACAGCTGCATTAAATAATAGAAAGTAATTGAGTAAACTCAGAAAAAAAAGAAAAAGCCAATTCTTTCAATTGTTCTTCCTAAATTATTTTTCTGATGTTCTAATGCTCAGAGTGACAGACTGATATAAAACCTGTTCTTCATCTGTTCATGTTCCTGGGGGACAGTRTGCCACATCTTTCCAAACAAAAGAGGGAAGAAAAACTTTACAGAMCTAAAGGAAGTAGAAAACACCAGAATATATCTTATGCATAATAAGCTGAAGATTTAGATATTTCATCTGTTTTGACAATTGAAAATGCATGAAATTACCTTAGAGACTGAGAAAAGCTTGAACATCTAAGAGGAAACCACTTTTTGGATGGAGACTTGAAACAGAATCACTAAAAATTAAGATCAAAGAAATGGCTGAAGCAATTTTTAAAGGTACCATTTATTTATTAGTTTCTCTTCCCATAAATCTATTTCAGATGCATGGAAGGTGAGAAAGGAAAATTAATATAAGTTTTGTAAAAAGAAGCTGAACAGYTCCATCTTTTCATTAAAATAATTTGAAATCCAAGCTCTCCAAAGACAAAGATCAGTTAAGATCAGGTGTCAACTCAAGCAGGCATTGGGARCTTACAGTTACAAAATCAAAACAGTAAATCAGCTCTTGTGTGGAGATCTTTGTTATTAGTTGGCTATTGATTTACAAATTTGATTGATTGAAATAAATTAAAATAAWTACTTTTAATTATAAATCCTACTATCAGTCAACTAAGGTTTTTGTTGAAGACACTGTCCTTGGAAAAGGGATGTGTTTTCTGTATTATTTAATGGATATAAAGGCCAGAGATTAAAGCCCAGGTGAAGGATGTCCATGTGTCCATTTTTGAAAATAAAATGTTATGTTTTGCATGGATATCCCTGGCTTTCTCCTAATTCAAGTATTTAAGCAGTATAAAAGGGGAAGTAAAACTAAGATAAAATGTTTTAGGTGTTGAAATATAAGTCGTAATGGCCTACTTTGAAAATARTTTTGATGCTTTTACTTGTTTTGAATAMATACAGCAGAGTAAACTTGTAAATAACAATCTRGTTCCAACAATATCCAKTGAATCTCARAATGCTAAGTAATGCTGCAAAGCAGCTGTAGTGCACAGAAATAAATCAAGTATAGGATGGGAAGATTTATTTACTCCTCTGTGAGTATTCTTGCTTATGGGGTGAATGCCTGACCTTAATGTTATTTTGGAAGAGTTACCTTGTACTTCACTGAATCCTAATGCTTAGAGATGGAAAGTGCTGTCAATTTAATCTGTGAGAATTTCAGAACAGATGGGTGAACAGAGATCATCACTTACTTGCATGCTTTGAATACCATCTGGTTAACAAATACTAGTAGGACAGAAGTAGCATATGTTGTTTGGCTGGCCCTGTGTCTTGTCAGGAAACACAGCAGACTGGCATAGTCCAGGGATGGGTACATTCAGTCTTTCAGAAACAGTGAAGATCTTCAAAGGTGTAAGAAATTCTCACTGCTAGTGGAGGCAGCTATAGGAATATTTAACAGCACTGATGAAATCCCAAGCAGATGTAGATCTTTGAAGCCCCTGTGTATGGGACATGCAGAGTACCACTTCTGAATTCATCTTGCTGACACTGAGTGCATCCAGATTATTGTTCAACTAACTGAAGGCCAATTATTCTTCTGGCCTGTATTTGAAATACAGGGGAAGAAGACCTTGTCTGAATTGGTAGAAGGAAAAACGTGGGTTAGACTAAGGAAAGCTTTGTAATGGCTTACTGCAGCTCTCCACATCAGAGAGTCTGGTTTCCAAACGAAGTAGAGCTGAAAATAAAAACAGTTTCCTGTGGGAAAGAGACAGATAAAGTTAGTGCTCCTACTGTCTGGTTCATTCCTGCTTTTYCCCTCATCCTTTTAAACCTTTTTCCAAGGGTCAAATCAGCATAGACATGTTGCAGCCCARCATCACAGACATGGCTCGCTGCCCTTGCCCAGTGGCACAAAGGGGAGTGAAACCACCCTCTCTTTATCACTCACTGCTAAATTCATGCCCAAAGGTGAACAAGTCTGAGCAAGGGTGTAGAACAAGTATACACATCTTAAGAGCCTCACTAACCAGSGAGAGACTGACATCAACCTCTGCTAGGCACATTGGATTATAAAGGAAAATGTGTGAGGTCAGCTCAAGCCAGCCATTTCATGAGAATCAGATTTGATTAGGGCTGGGCTATGACCCAGCTAGATGGGGCCAGAGATGGTCTGGACACTTTTGCCATTAATTTAGGTGGGAGCACAGTCTTCTGCCAGCCTATAATCTTTGTCATTTATAGTTTGTGATTTCGTTATTAAAGCAAGCTGTTTGCTGAAGATCAGARGCAGAATTTTTATTGATTATTATAGAGCTAGTACTTTATCTTGGTTTCTTGTATAAATATAAGCTTGTTTATTAGCTATCAAGCAGCCATGCACTCAAGTATATAAATAACTTTTGGAAAAAATGCATTTAACTTTTAAAAATCTAMATTCACTTCCTATGTAAAAATAAACTTGCTTTGAAAATTTTTAATATTCAGCAGATTAATCTGTTTCATTTTTGTCAGGCATTCACTTTACTACTTTTTTAACAAGATAAAATAYCCATTGAAAGTACAATCATAATGAAATGGCACAATATAAATAGATGACTTTCATCATAATGCACTGTTTTTAGAAATGTTCATAATTTAAACAATTATGTTTCTTGACTTCATGCCAATTAAGTTTAGTCATCTAAGAGCTGTGAATTTTAATGAGAAAGCTGAATGGTCTTTTGCAGATAAAATCTGTTGGCAGGAACACAATCACTAGGAAAGGTATAATCTTTTCTTTTCCCCTTATTTCCCTAAGTATCATAAAAAAGATAAGAGAAAAAATTAAGTGGCAGGAGAAACAAAACAACTGTGCAGAAAGTGCTTTATCACTTTTATGTAGATTGAATATATTTAAAAAACTCTTTGCTTACTACCCCTTGAAATCAGCATGATAGGTTTGAAAGCTGCAAGAGATGTTAAACATACCTGTGAGAAAATTAAAATGAGAAGCAAACCTTAGCCAATAGCTGTTACACTGTGATTATTCAGTGCTAATGAACCTCTTCAGAAAAATTTTGAATCCAAAATCATAAAGAGAAAAATAAATTGGAGGGACATCAGATACTTCAGATGGTAAAACTGTGGTCCATGCATCTAACTTTCAATGGACACACCAAAATCCCCTGGGGATTAGAATTAGATTAGCTAAATGCCTAACAGCTGTCTCACAGGCATGAGACTAGATAAAGCAACCAAGCTGTAAATCTGTGCAAACTGCATGAAAGGCTACATAATGCAAATTGATTAGTTTAGGACTTGCATTAATGTGGCTGTGAATAAAAATAACCCACCAACAAATCCTCTCCTAATTTTAACAGCTACTGAAGAGAAAAACTTAACAGACGGATCATTATGAGGTATGAGTCCACAATGAATTTACATTGTGATCAAAGAAAGAAAGGGAGTTACTAATCCCCATGAAGAAAAAGTCCTAATCTCTGTGCAGAAAGGCAAATATTTGAGGTTTTAACTTGGATTAATAGTTGGCTTTCATGGAATACCAATGCCCTTTGCATTTTTTTTTTAATGAAAACTATGAAAACCTATTGATTTGCATTCATGGATGAAATATRTGATGTGGTACACATCTCAGTAGATAGATCATACACTGCTGAAATGTAACCTACAGTAACTATTAGTTAGTAACGGATTCTTTTTCTATAGTCTTATATAGTTATAGATTATGACATTTGAAAATAAGAATGGTAGGGATRTTGACTTAATTTCTTAAACCTAAGGAATCGGTTTTGTGGTATTTCTTGTCTATTCAAAATTGTATATCTTTTATTCAGTTGAATTTTRCCACAGAAAAATAAATGCCATTTAAAGAGTGCTTTATTTGCAAGACATTTGTGAGCTGTAGAATTTTATGTCTTAAGCAGACAGGAGATAATAACCATTAGATGATTAAAATACAGTAAGGTCAGTGACCTACATTCTCTCTTTTAATGCTCTCCCTTCATATTGTCTTACTTTTTATGTATAGACTGCGACATTAATATGAATAGATTTTTCAGGTCCATGTACTGAAAAAAAGAGAMGTTTCATCATATTTTCAGGCTCTTGGTTTCAGTGAGACTAAAAGCAACCTTGTTTGACACACTGAGTTCTCAAAGCTTTGGGAGCCAAGTAAGATGCCTCTGTGATATTTTTGAATGCAAATAGATGTAAGGTTGTTCTACTTATTTTTAGAGTCAAACAGAAGTCATAGTTTGCATAGAAGTAAAGCCCAAGGTAATAAGTGAGATGTACTGAATCAGGTGCTAATGGGRCAACATAGCTTCTGGCTAGGTAGAGAGAGCACATGCAGAATAAATTCATGTACAGGGTTTCTCTACACTGTCCCCTAAGTGCCCACAGCCAGAGCATGTAGTTACTTCTCTCCCTTACACGTGCCCAGGAATTCACCATCTAAGAGTTTTTCTTCTTCTCTGAGAGACCTGAGAGTRTAATATCTTTAATGCCTTTTTAATACAGGGTACTGTTGCAATAAAGCACCTGTAATTGCAATTCTGCTATGCATGTGATGCTTAAATGCTCATTTGGTTCAAATCAGATTTCCCTCACTGATAACTGTAATCACTACAGAGTGCTAGTCTSTGTTCCAGCAGGCACTGTATTAATACAATATTTCAGTTGTTCCTGTGTGAAGAAAGAAGTACAAAATTGTATTTCAATTTTCAAATTTTCTTTTAGTACTTCTGTGATATAGGAAGCAAGCAGTTGGTAATTTTGGATTATAACTTGCAAATGAAAAGAAGTTGCAACCTCAGTAATCTTTATTATGACAGTTAACATTACTCTACAGCAAATCTTATTCTAACCTGTTGGTTTATTATTTGTGTATTGTATGTCTTCTGAGGAAAAGAAAAATGTATTCTTCTGCTTCTTAGAGGAGTGCTTAAACTGTCAGTATGCTAGATAACAAATGGGTATTTGAGTTCTTGTTTTCTGTATTTTGGGGAGTAACTAAAGCAATTCAAGAATTCAGTACCAATTAATGCAGATAATTAATGGAGATAAAAATGAGTTTTGGCACAAAGTTCATTGCAAAAAAAAAGAAACACCCTCCCAAATTCCCCCAAAATGCCCCTGAAACACAAAACCAAATAAATAGCCTCAAAGAAGAAAAAAGCAAAATAAGAGAAAAGGTATTAAAATGAAATAATATGTTTTGTTTTGAAGCATAGATTGTGCATTTATTACTTCAGCACATACAACAAATAATGTTAAAGGCCATAAAGGGCTGTAGCCWTTTGCAATTTTACATTACTCGACTCACTGATTTCCTGTAGCAGTGAATTACACAGGTAGATATATCTCATAGACTATTCTTTCCCTGCCTTTCCTATGAGCCAGTGATTTTATTTGCTGGTCACAGAAGCTTGCTGTATATCATCACTGCTTTTTTCCTGGWTGAGCCTTCCAATCAAGTTACAGGAAAGTAATAGGGAACTACAGGAAACATAATCCCCTTGCAGCTCTCCATGTCCTGAGTCCATAAAGCATGAAGCATTCAGGCCATGTTRCAAAGAAATTGAAAGTGGACTTAGAGGAAGTTATTTCCTAAATACAAGACCTACTTATACGAGTCCTTCTTTCAAGGGCATTTTAATGGARTCCTAGCAGCAGACTGAGATTTATTACTGATGGGTGGTATCTCGCCCCTAGCAAAGGAAACTAAGGAAAAAAAGGAAAACTCTCATGCTACCTCCAAGTATTTCACAAGTGAATAAACACATTTGTGCTCTTATTAAATCTCTTGCTGTGCTGAATTTTRATGTGACTTGGTATTGGGAAACCAATCAAGATGGGAAGACGGGAGCAAAATACAGATGTGCATTCACCACTTTTCAAACTTCTTATTTGATTATTCCAGCACTTTACAAAAAAGGGTGTTTTAATGATGAGCGTTGTCCTGCAGTGAAAAAAAATGTGCAAATAAATAGCAAATGAAAAAGTAGAGATTGTCTTCTGCTGATGGTGAGGAAAGRCCTTCACAAATAAAGAAAGTATGGTGTTTCTTTACTGGAGGACATGTTTGAGGCAATTCCTTCCTTTCTGTTCTTCCTTTCTTTTCATACTTCATGCAGTCTATGCCTGTCTTATACCTTCTTATTTTCACAGCATTTTGGATATTTAACATACATCAGATACAAATTTTTGTTGTCTCTGTGCTGTCCTAAAACCAGTTAAAGCCAGGTGTCAAGTTTTCATTCTTTCAGTGATCCATATTTGACCATTTGTGATTTGTGGTCAGATGGCTTCAGTATAATCCTGTGCTTTTATTCTCTAAGTTTCGGCCTTGTTCTTGTTGTCTGGAGGAATGTTGCTRTGTTTTAACCTCCTGTGCCTTGTCTGTGATGTGCGGAAGGAGAAACACAACTGTGTCTCTCCAGTTAGTTCCTGGTATAATTTCTTTTTCTCTGTAGTCTTGAAGAAGCTTCCACATGCTTATTGTTCTAAAGAAATGTGGAAAACAACTTACACTCCTCACAAAGTTTCTGATGACCTTTGTTTTTCTGCTTGACTGTGCATWGCTCAGCTGGTAACTTGGAGCCCTCTGTTAAAACCATTTTGAAATCTGACTTTGTGTGGAAAGCCATCATACTCAGCCATTACATTGCTGCTGTTGCTGTGTGGCATTGGCTCTGCCATCTCAGCAAAGTTTGGAAGAATGGTCCAACAAATGACAGCTCTCCTGTCTCCTGTCAATGRTATTTGAGCTTCAAAGGCTGATGAGAGACTTACTGGAGAACAGAGCTGAGCAGAAGCCAAGAAGGAGGCTTAGGGAAAGGGAGCAACATAAAAGGGCTTCCTGCTGGTTTCCTGGTACACTCATTCCAAATATATTGACATCGTATTCCCTTCACCCTTAGCAAATATTAATTGTTTGGAATAATCCAACAAAACTGGTCACAACTGAGGTGACATTACTCTGCAAGGAATGCTGGAATTCTTGAATTCATAATTCTTGAGATTTTAGAGTAGCTCTACCTGTATCTTGTTTTACTTGCCTGTATTTAGTTTATTCTCTTATACAGATATTGTGGCATGCCAATATGCCCTTGATTTTTTTTTTCCCCAGAATTTTGCTTCATAGTAGCCAAACAACAGAGTATAGGAGTAAAGGCWGTTGTGTCCTCAAGCTTCCCCTTTCCTTGTGCAAAAAGTACCACTTCAGCCTTGAGTTTCTTTTGTGGGAGAGGACTCCCTGGAGAGACA
This sequence comes from Alauda arvensis, assembly GCA_902810485.1. Classification (NCBI taxonomy): domain Eukaryota; kingdom Metazoa; phylum Chordata; class Aves; order Passeriformes; family Alaudidae; genus Alauda; species Alauda arvensis. Next base: position 117,932 of record CADDXX010000699.1, read on the forward strand.
ACCTGATTGTAACAGGTTAGCACTAATTTTCATGACATAATGACTTCACTTATATGGGAGTTTTACAATGAGATTTAATGAAGATCTGTTCCAGACTTTTATATTTACRATCATAAAACACTTTGGGTTAGGAGGGACTGTTGAAATTCATCTAGTCCAGTCCTCAGTTATGAGGATCAAAATCTRGTAGTTCTGAGCTGAGGTTGTCCTCAACTTAAAGATTGTTTAAAATTTAGGATACATTTAAGTGATTTACTCCCTAGTGGCTTAATCCTCTGTGGTTCTGACGTTCTCCAAGTTAACTTATTTCAGTCACTGTCTTTGCTAGAGATGTGACATTGTGTAGTCTAGAGAGAATAGTAAACATCATAAAATAAAATAAAAAGCAAAATGTAGCTGCGATGCAGTAAAGCACCTTTAAAAATTAAAAAAAAAAAATGGAAGTATTTCATAGAAGCAAATCAGGAGATAAGTTTAGCCAAAGGTAGCAGCTTTACTGTAAGCTACTTTGTCTCTGGAATTAAACCAAGAACACTCATGTAAATTAAACACAGTATCTTGAATCAGTACTGCTCTGAGAATGAAAGCATGTGCATTCTGGAATGGGCGGGAACAGAGCAAATCTGGGCCTAAACTGGAAGATATGTCTCCCTCTTCACTAAAGAGTTCATTTTATCAATTTGTAATACACCTTTCTACTATGCTAATTGTACCCTGTATAATATGACACTRTACAGATCTTTTTCTGAAAATGCAAATGTAAAATATAATATTCATAAATTTCCCAAATTCGCAAAGARCCTAGCCTGACTAAACAGCTCAGTTTTTTGGAGGGAATACTTGGTTTTGAAACAAAAATGTTGAAAAGTTTTGTTTGGARCATGTAGATTTTGTATGGCATTGTATATAGTGATCAAAATGCTGTCTATATCTGATACTATTGAAAAGAAAAAAAAAATTAAATAAATCCCCCAGTCCTAAAAAGGCTTTGAACTCTCAGCYTGCAATGTGTGTGGCTKTWATTTTGTTTATTAGGCTATACAATTAAACACRTAAACAAGTGTGAAGWTTTTTGAATGTTAATTTTGCCACTGGAGGGAGCCCATATTCCGCAGATGCTGTAGAAAAAAAAGGGATTATAATTTTAAAAGGAAAAAAAAWATGCTTCTACAATATAATACATTTTTCCTGGTGTTGATTTTGCCTGTATGCAGAATTTCTGTTATACTTACTATACTGTTCATTTTTATTACTTCYATGTAACATGAAAATTAAAACTCAAAAGTCAGAAAAGYAGTTGCCTGCTTTGAATGTAACTTTTTTCCAAAAAAAGACATMRTTTGGAAGWAAACTAATTACTGCCTTAGTTTTAACACTAGGGTGRAGAAATGCATGACGAGACCACAAGATCAGTGTAGCTCCAGAGCTGGCAGAGCCTTCAACTTGTTTTTGAAGTCTTTTACTATAATTAAGTTTCATTTTTCATAAAAGCAATTATTTTCTAATCTAAGTGGACTTGCTAGTATGATTTTTATCTTTTGAGACCTCTGACTTTTTAAATATGATCTTGAGTTAATCTGTTCTTAAGCATGGTTCAAATCTCTAGGAAAGTTACCAATGTAGTGCTGTTTGTCATCATCTTATAATAACCAGTTGACAAGCAAAAAGCTATTAAAGCTTTCCTCTCCCTTGAGGGTTGTTTGATTTGACATTCTCCATTTTTGCAGGCTGTGTACTCAAACCAATTTGTGATAACATGAGCAGAAAGCTAAATTCAGGAAAGAGTTCCTGCTGACATTGTTATTCCACACCAGAGGGCCAGCAGGGAGAGATAGTGCTATAATTCAGATAACATGATGAAATGAGATCTTGTATCACAAAGACTTTGGTGGATGAAGAAACATAAACATTTCCTCTTTTTAAAAGATAAACATTTCCTCTTTTTATTTACATTAGAAGAAGATGTGGGGCACACTGAAGTTGCATGTGCTATTCTTGTTTAACATTTTAAAAGAAAATTTAGCTGAACTGAGGCTTAGGGAGGTGGTTGCATTACAAGATCTTCTCTCAACACACATTTTAAGAATTTAGATTTACTTTGCAAAGTAGATTTTATTTCAAATATTTAAAGTAGTTAGAAGAAGATCTAACCAATAGAGCTATATTTATCACAGGAGATACTTTAAAAGTAAATTGCATAAGCCTAAAAGAGTTTTATGTTTCCATAATTAAATTTATATTGATTTGTTGAATATTTGAAAGAACCATTTTTTGAGAACATGGGACAGGTCAGAATGTCCTTGTTTTTAGTAGTGAGATCATAAACACTAGCAAGAGTTTCTAGTGGAAAAGTTAATTTCCTACCTATTTTGCAGTGTCGTACTTAACAAATTTTGCATTTTCAATTAATTATGGAACATTTGTCATCTTGATATTTGAAATATCTCTCCTTGTTTGTTCTTATTTTTATTTATTACTATTGTTATTTTTTAGTTTGTCCTTTTTGTATGTAAATGCAATGTTGTCTTTCTAGAATTAGGGTCTGTGGCTTTGCACATGTGTATTTCACATTGGCAACTGAATTTAGCTTGAGTATTATACTTTTCTGAAAGTGCTTCAAGAAAACCTGTATTAAGATGAAAGAAAATATAGCAAAGCAAATGCAACAAAATGAAGGTATTGAAGTGTATCAAAGAGATTAAAGATTAATTATTACCTTGTCGAACCCCMTTGAATTGAGGTCATAGATATGTTTTAGATAATATCCTTCTGTAGTGACAAATCTGAGATTTTTTTTGAAAAGTTTGTGCTGACAAATTGTAAGCAAATAATTTTKCTCCCTCTTGATGGTTTATCACCGGCATGAACTGCAAATTTTAATGAAGAAAATTAGGAAAAGAGGAGATAAAGAAAAATAAATGCTATGTTAATTAAAAACAAGTTAGTGTAAGATTGACATGGAGAGTTTCTGAATGCTTCATTGTATTCAAGATAAACAATGGCTTTAGACTGTTCCTTTTTTGTTTGCACAGTTTGAAGTTTTGCTGCTTAGAATGTGCTCTTAAACACAAGGGAATTCCATTTTCAAACAGCTTTCCAACGTCTTCTTTCTATCMGGAATATTCACCCTCAGAAGAGCACTTCAATGAAATTTAAAGTGAAGCAAATGGAGTGTTTGGCTTCTGTAGAGTTCTTTTGATGTAGGCATTTCGAGTATTTCAACCAGAGGTGTGTTTTTTTTTGTTTTTTGTTTTCCATGAGGACCAGGTAGAGAAACTGAGTTGTAGAGCTGAAAAAATAAAAAACAGCATTTCCAGAACCCTGATTCAGCTTAATTCATAGGCCCACATGTGTTGGTAACCAACTCTGCATCCTAATATATTGTGGAAAATCAGAAGATTAAACTTGCTTAAAGCTGCTAGGTCTTTATATCTCTAAAATCTCATTTATTTTATTAAAGTAAATAATTTTRCTCCATCTCAGTAGTGCTTGTGGTCTTCTTTCCTTAGTGGATGTAGAGAAAATCAGTACTGKCAGTGTTTTCTCTATTGTTTATATCCTTGCTACACAAGTATTTTATCATAACATCAGTTCCAAATTGAAAAAAGAGATGAGATCTGAAAAAGCAGACAGTCTACAAGGAATGGTAATTTTTCAGACAGGAGATACAGAAGAGGCCTCTGTGACCTTGACCCCAAACTAGATATTCCAGGAGATGTTCCTGATTGGGCTGATGACCATWTTTTTTCCATCAGAAATTTGATGTAATTTTTTTTTTTCTCTATTTTCTAGAAAAAACTCGGTGTAAAGCACAGAAAAGGATTACTCATGCCAGTTCAAAAGAAAGCTCACAACAAATCTCTATTTCTAATGCATGCAGGGTTTAATAAAAAAAATCCTCAACCCCTCATGTGGTACCAAATTGAGCTTTCATCTTCTGAGCAGAAAGAGGAGAAAAGCTGAAAGAAAAAGAAACAAAACCAAAACCAAAATACATTTAAGGAACTTTTCATTGCGGAAGAAAAGGAAAGGAGAGTACTATTGGGACTATAAATCCTAAATGCCAGGATCTCACAGTAAATGCATGTTAATTAGTTGAGTCACCTGAACAGAAATATTCTTTCCAGGCTTATGTCCTATCCCCCCAAAAATTCACTTTCATATTTTTCTTTACAGTAATGCATCCTTGAGAAATTGTGATCATATTGCAAAAGACTGAGAATTTTTATCAGATTTTTATCTACCAACTTTTAGTGTTTTCTTGTAGGCCCAGACATTTTTTGGTAGTCCCAACCATTATATGAAGATAAAGGAAAGATACCCATCCACTGTGCTCCTGATAGTTCTGTGGTTTTGTTTTGTTTTGTTTTTCCCTGTTGTTTTTAGTTTGCAAATATAGTTATATCATTCAAAAAAAACCCCAGATTCCAGACATTTATAATTTGAAATATGGGATTTGTAGTTTTTTGTAGTTCTAAATGTTGTTAAATAGATTAGCCTTTTAAGAAAATTACAAAGGAACCCAGATTTTCTTATTAAAACTGAGAATCTATGCATGTCTCATAACAATCCATTAATTTACACTTCAGCACCTCAGATTAAATAAGGTTGATCTTGTCTGCACAAGAGGAGAGGGAGGAGTGCATTTTCAAAATTCCCCCACTATTTTTGCTGAAGAGACTTCATGAACCCCATACATCTGCAAGGTGTGTCTCCATTGCCAAGGTGTAAGATGTTTCATTTTTGTTTCTCAGATGTTGTGCCTGATACAAGATAACGAGTGCACTTAGTTGCTTTTGGTGCCTGGTGAATTGCAGCACTTTGCATGTGACACAAAATTCAGATTTGAACCCAGTGTATTTTTGAGATCTTTTTTAAACACTTGGAAGAGCTAGTKACAGAAAAAGTGTAAATTAATTATCCTAATTTAAACATGACGTGTATTAAAAAAAAAAATTTGCTTAGGCCTTGTACTAAGGGATGTGGTGTGGCAAGCAGATCTCAAAGAGAAATTTGAACTAGATGAAAATTCAGTGATTGCATCTAAATGGTTTGAGATTGTTTAATAGACTGTGTAAGTGGCAGGAAATTTTCTTGAAATTATGATGAAAAGATTCTTTGGTTTTGTTGCTGAATCAGGGAATGTAACAGGCAGGCTRTGAGGCAGATCATAGCCTCTCTGGCTGAGTTTTGTAAAAAAAAAAAAATAAAAAAAATCTGTCCTCTTCACAGATGAAGCTAAATTAGCATTTGGAAATGTATGTAGATGTTTGAACTGTTTCTAAAAATAGAAAGCATTAAAATAAATTATGTGAAAATTTGGTTGCTTGAACTAGTGTTGAGAATGTGTTGATAAGTTTTTATTAAATTTCAAGAGGGGGGAAAAGTAAACAAATTAAAAGTTTATGTACCAGAAGAACTAAATGGAAACATAAATTGTGCAACCATCTGCAGGACATATTTTAATGACTAAGACCAAGCTATTTTAATAGAGTTTGAACCCTTTAGAGAACCAACTGTTACTTACAAGCTGACCCTATTAAGTGATAAGAAATGGCTGAGTGTTTGGTACCTAGGTTATTAAAACAAAGTCGATGTTGCTTAGAGGTTTGGAAAGCTTTGTGACAATGAAGTAAGTATTGCATTAAGGAAATYATTATGGTTTTCTAGTTAAAAGAAAGAAAACAAATTAATGTGTGAAATTAAGGTGTTAGATATCTAACCATGAAAACAGGCCTTTTTCAAAACAGCAATAAGATAACAGAAACTTTTAAGCACATGGATCTTTAAAAGGGCTGAGGTGGGTTGTATGGGTTGTAAAGCTGTATGGGTTGCTTGTTAGCAGACTAACAGAGCCTTCCTCCTTTACAAATTATCTGCTTATTCATTTCTTTGGCACTGCAATGCAGATACTTTTTAATAATAATTACAAAACAAAACAAAACAAAACAAAAATCAGTTTCCTTAGGTCTTCACAACGACCACTGTAGAGATGCCAAAGCAGAAGGGATTTAAGTTGTTACTGTATAGCTTTGCCTCTCATGGCTGGGGCACCATCTCATCCTTTCACCAACAGAGGGGAGTTTTGCACCTTGATGTAATCTGTGCCCTTCACAGAAGTGATGCAGAAGGATAGAGGCAGAAGTAGAGACAGAGTCTGTGGCCTTTTGTCCACAGACTCACTCAAAGTATAATTTTTCCCTCAACAGCACTTAGCTAGGTTTTTGGAATAGTGAATTAGAGAGTAGAAATATGTTTTGTGGCTAAAAAATGTTGGTTTTACTAAATTAGAGTGCATGATTTAACTATGTGGCTGTYCTAAAGCATTTATCATATTAAACCAGGATAATAATAATACTTTGGTTTTATGACATTATTAAGATGTCTACTTAGTTTGGAAACTTGCTGATCTGGGTCCCACCAGAAAGRGACCATGACAGAGTGTAGCAAATAAGAAAGAATTCTGCTCTGGTCAGARATGGTTTGACCTTCCTTTTGGTTATCTACTTCAGCTAGATACTGTGTACAAGATCAGGTTTTGYGCAGTCCCATGGTGAACTGGATCAGGGAACAGATTTGGTAGAAAATTAACAGATCTTTTGTAGTTTCAGGGTTTATACATTTTCCATTCCATCTGGGCAAGAGATGTGATGAATGTGAGCACCAGAGCAAGGGAGGMACTAGGGCTTAGTACTGAGAGAGGATGTTAGGAAATGGGGATGTGAGATTGCCTCATTATACRGAAATGCAGTTTGTTGTTGAATTAATGTGGTTGCTCTGCATAGAACCAGAGCAGAGAGGGTAAGTACAGAAAGTTAAAGAAAGCACAYGGAGTCTCTATGTAGAGAAAACTGTTACTTTTTTTCGTAGCTTTTCCCCTCTAGTGTTTATTTGAATGAACTGAAGCAGGTAATGGTAAAGTTGGTTTATTTTCACTTTAAAAATGATCAATTTATAGCAACATTGAAAAAAAGCTTCACCAAAATGGAAACAGYATTAAAATAGACACATCTGAGCTTTTTTCACTGCAAACAGTTCAAACAGCCTTACTTAAAAAATCATATGATTTATTCTGCTTGGAAGCACCAATATAATTTTTCTGTAGTTTTTTTGTATTTTCAGGGTGTTCACATGWTTAAACTTTTTTGGCTTTCCTCAGAATAAGGTCCTTTTCACAAAATTCCCAATTACTCCTTCAACCCTTTGCTATTAAAAACACAAAGTAGGAAGTTGAAGCGTTCCCAGCCAGCATTATAGTAACTATGAGATCCTTTGGAACCCATAATTCCTGTGTTCCTCTGTGGGGTGATTTTCGTCCTGGRGTAGTTTAACCAAGAGTAACAACARTAACAAATCTTCAAGAAAAGTCSTACTGTGTCATAGCCATGACCCTTGATGTGTCAGGAGAATACATTTGCTGATGCATTTGCTCTACCCAAGTAGCAGTACAATGAGGAAAAATTAGAAATGTGAGAATTAAAAATGAAACCACAAAATACATTATTTTTTAAAATGTGACAGAAATGCGTCTSCATTAAAAAGCATCAGAGGATTTAAAAGTAATTCGATATCTTTTCCCCTAGCCCAGTCTTTTTCTCATGTCATTAAGCAGTAAATAGGGATTTTTTGCTGGTAGACATCTTATATTTTCAAATCAGTGACATAAATCTAACCATATGGATTAGGAAGTCATCCTTATCTACTTACAGTCTAATCTGCTGATGATACACAGTGTGTTCTGTTGGCATTTCTTTAATATTCTGGGAGATGAAAAACTCATCAGTCACTTCCAGATTACCTTCAATAGTGTTTTCAGAATGCACTTTTAATGAGGTTAATTTTTAATACAAAAATTGTGTACAATTTCCTGACATGGGTGATGAAAGTCAAATGAAGAAAAACCATAAATGCAACTATTGTAACAAGGGTCTGCTTGCTATTTATTATTCCTGTCTTATTCCTCATGCCTAGCCCTTAGTCTTCACATACCAGAAAAATCCAGGTCTGGAATTTCTGCAGATCTACAAAAGCATTCACATCTAATTAATGAAGAATTCTTGATAATGAATCCAAATAACAAATATATACAAATATTCATATTAACGTATTTTAAAAATATGACTACCTAAATAGTTTTAATTATAACTTCTTGAAAATAAATTCTGTTAATATTTTCCTGATTTTTGGTCTTGTACAATTTTTTTTTCCAATTATTTTAAAGTGGTTAATATATCACATGTTGTGTGATGTCTCTTGCTGTTCCTGCTGCAGTTGGTTTTTCACTGACTTGTGCATCTTAAACTTCTGAATCTTACCACTGCCATACAGGGCTTTGTTAATAGAGTGAATCAACAGCATGATATATTTGKGGGATTAATCCTTTATTATGGCTCTGAACAGTATGAAAACAGACTAGATAAAGGACCTGAGGAGGAGGAGATTGTGTTTCTTTCTGTAATTGTTCTCAGTCATTCTCTTTGTAGGCAAAGTATTTTGAGATTGTCAAATCCTGTTTTACATGATGATTTCCATGAACATCAGGATTAAAGACTGRGCATGAAAAGGAATGGTTTATTAAGTTTGGTATTTTTAGTACTTTGTGGGATTGTGACAAAGTTACTTATATAAAACAAAATTTGCAAAAAATACATCCGTTTTTCTTACACAAAGATGGACTTTTAAAAATTAAAACATTGTTGCATTACGGTAATGGCTACTTAGAGGTTTTTTCAATGTAGTRAAATCTAMGAKCTCTATCTATAACCAATAATTCCTWTACAAAGACTATATAACATTAACTCATTGCTGTAATGGTGTTGTGACTRACTAGTCAAGATTGTTGAGTATTAAATAAGAATAAAAACCAGGRCCCTTCCCTTTTAATTTTGTACTATGTTAATCCATGCTTTTCATTGGAAAACTGCTATATTAACTGTGAAGGCAGCAGCAACTGCAAAGGTAGCAGGCAGCTAGCAGTACAAACACAAAGGTAGCAATAAATGGATCTCTTGTGTTTTCTTGTGAGAATACAGTCTGTCACTGGGATAACTCTATGTTCAGTCAGTAATAATTTATGAAAATTAACTATTCTGTGTCAAAAGGACTGCATTCATTTAAGTGATAGGTCTTGGCAGGCAGCAAAATGTGGAGTTTTTTTATTGTATCTGTGATGCATTTTTTTATCAGCTAAGGAGCAAATTATCCCATCAGATGACTGTCTTGTTAGTGTCACTTTGTATGAGCCAAATGAGAATGTTTTGACATGTTTTAAAACTGATATACTTGTATGTAAAAGGAAGGAAAGTGGAAAAAAATCTCCCAGAAAGAATGAAAAGCTGACACCCCAGTTTTCAAAGTATATTACTATATTAATGGCATATCAAAATGCAGTTGGGAGTGATAGTATAAATGACTACACAGAGGCTAATTAGTTTCTTGCTTAGTTTTTGCTTATAGGGAGGCAAACAAAAGCTAGAGCTTTTTGACATTGTGAGATTGGTTTTGTCCTGTGTTTTGAAGAGCATGATGGTTACCTTGCTATCTGCAGTATAACTTCATTTATTATGTCATTATATTTATTTTTCCCCAAGTGAATAAATAAATAAGTCAACACAGTAGTTGATTGGAAATATCAAGTTTGCTAAGAGTTAGATTCATTATTCACAATAAGCACATCTGTGAATAGCTATGGGAGCCAGATATGGAACCTGCATGGTCTTACTGGAAGATGCTTTCTAGTATTATGTGCATTTATTGTGTGGTTTTGATGCAATGAAAGACCCTCAGGAATTATGGTRACCTCAGACAGTGTCAGAAGTTTGTTTCCCAGGCTGGCCTGCAGGATTGAGAATGCAGATTTAGAAGGGACATGAGGTTCACCTAGCTCAGTCCCTTGTGTCCAGACTGAAGAAAGTATAATGAGACCATCTGTTTCAGGAGCTTGCTACGCTGTTATTAAGCATAAGTACCTATGGCTGAGTAGATTCTTGTGGTAGTACTTTGCCATGCTTCAGTTTTTAATTGCCAAAATAATTCGAAAGGTATTCCTGGTGTTAACCCTAGGTCTTTTTGCCAGACATAAATGATGATTCTTGTCCTGCCTCTGTAGGACTGACATGTGGAAATGGCTCTGACATGAAGAAAGACCTCATGATRTGTCTCTTCAGATTTTATGATGAGAAGATAAATTGTCACATCTTTCCAAAATCATTTGAGTGTTTGAAAATTCTAAAATTCTTAATTCCTTGAACWTTTCACAGCAGATCTATTGTAGATCCCTTTTTTAGATAAAGAAGCCCATCAGWAATCAACAAARTGACAGATTTCATGGATTTCATTCCAGTTGTCATGAATTCCAAGCCCATTAATGAATCCAAAAATCAGGTTTGCCTGATGTTACTRATTTACAACARCAGTGTTGCATTAYTTATTTACATTCATATACTGCTCACTGTGAAACTGCAGTAACTACTAGCTTTTTGCCATTTGGTCTTTGTGCATTTGTCTTCTCCAGATTAACTGCTGTCCTCAAACACACTTTTGCTGTATGGCTTGTTGATTTCAGKGCATGCCTTCAGCTTGACAAAACTATTTGGAATTTTGATCTTATTCTCCCTCTACCCATTCTACAGGAGAAGCTGTAGTTTCTCCTTTTTGGAGCTGCTGATATTGTGGATGTATCTTTTTTCTTGTTTCCCTGGTGTGGTTTCCCAGTGAGAGCTGTTTTGAGACACCTTTTTTATAAGACTGCTGGACACTGGTAATTAGCCTTTTGATGTAATTTCATTTTTCAGCTTTTGCCTTTAGCTCATGTAAGTGTCCTCTGTACTTAATTTCCTTAGCTTGAAATTGCTTCTGGTGGAGGATACTGAAGCCTTGCTGAAGTTTCTGCCCAAATGCCACAGCACTCAGTCAGCTGTTAGCTCTTAGATGCAGAGAAGGTTGTTATCCCAAATTAATGCTGATAAAAGTCWGTCAGTACTGCTGTGTCTGCCTCCCTTATACATATCATATGTAATCTTTAGCACATCTTGCTGATGCAGTTCCCACGCATTCTGCTGTCAGTGTAAAAGGTATTTTCACTGAATTAACATCATGCAGATGATCAAAGGTTTAATATTAGCAGAGSTTCTTCATAATGGGCTGCAAACACTTTAGTAGGACATCTTGAGCTCCCTCAGAGTTTGCCTTTAGGTCATGAATAATATCTCACYTTCAGACAGGATTTTTTCTTTGGTGGTCAGGGTAATGGCTAACATGCTCATGTCCTGCAATTTGCTTTTGGCATTGGTATTATAGTTTATTGCAGAASTCTCGTGGATTCATTATAAACCTGGAGAACTAACTTTAGGAGCACTCTACATGCAGCTTTTATTATTTTTGTTRTCTGAGGAAGGAGCAATGACATTTAATTAGCACTTTAGGGAAAGTTGTTGACTTGAACCATTGCAGTAATTTCATCATATTGGCATCCAAAAAACATTTGCTAAATTTTTGAAGTGTAACTAATGTTCCTTTTCATGGCACAATAAAGGGACCAGACTTACGATATATAAAGTTGCATGTACTGGGTCAAAAGGCAGAAAAAAATAATGTTGACATATGCTAAGCTGCATTAATTGGGAATTTTATTTMATTAAAGTTATAGAAAGACAAAAAGTTTGAACACTGTCTTAGAAAACATGGCAGAAAGTTGTTGGTAATCATAGGGGAATAAGGTTAAGATTTACTTACTTTATTGTCTGCAGGTTTCTTTGCCCAGGGAAGTGCAATAAAACATATATTCCCTCAATATTGAAATAAATATATTTATTGCTTTTGGTCTGTTGTGTAATAAGTTCTTCAACTTTGACAATATTGAGGTATGCATGTTACATACAGGGCAAATATTTGAGTTGGATTTTTTTTTTTTTGTGTTTTGCTTTTTCTTTGCTTCTCTCTTGGCCTGTAAATATATTTTCCCCAATAGTTACCAGTTGGGGGAAAAAGCTGCACTGCTGTACTTTTTCACTGAAATTGCATCAAAATGGTTTCAGCAGCTCTCTTGATTCTCTGCCAGCTGGAGGCAGCAGCTGCCAGTTCCCCTCCCCTCCAGCTGCCTCTAGAGCTGGGCTGAGTTTAGCAGAGGTGGGGCACCGTAGCTGAGAGAGGCAACTGATGGGGCTGCCTTGGCAAATGCCTTCTGTGGTTTTGGAAAGCTACACAAGAGCATTTCATTCCAAAACTCGGTTTTGCACCTGGAAAAATTCTGACTGAAAGAGCATGTTTGGCCATATCTTGTTCTGTGTTATATTTGTTTGTTTGCTGTGAATCTCATTACAGAGCTGGGTGTGACATTCAGAATGCAGGAGGGAATGTCATACTAATTTACAGTAGAAATGGCTCTTCTGCAGGCTAACTTGGGGCTGTCTAAATATGCATTTTCTGTAAAGAACCATAAAAGGCAATCAGATCTCCAGTTGGAAGGATTGTTGGCCTGGTGTGGTTA
>CADDXX010000699.1:130777-252747 GCA_902810485.1 Alauda arvensis
TGTGTGTGTAAGCTGTTCTTTGTAGTTTTATTGTTATAACAGCCCTGTCCCTCAGATAGATCTTTCTTCCTTCCCCTGCTATTCTGTCTGTGATACATCAGCTCCATTCTGTTCATGTGTTGCTATTGTATACATCTGTGATGGGATTTTTCAAAACCTCCCTTTACTACCAGAAAGCTCATTGTCTGGAAATTTCTATATCATCTGCTGCAGCTACCTGTGCTTCCCCAGCATGTCTCTTCCTCCATCCCCAYCTTCTATTCACAGTCTGTCATTCGCCTCACCTTTCCAACATTTCCTGACGCAAATAAATGTAGAAACAAACATAGTCTGTAAGGAATGGAAAAACTCTAATTAGGAAATAAAACCTGGCAGTGGGACATAAGTGAGTAGAAGGAGTGACTGCAGGGAACCTTCTTGCAGCCCTGCTCCTTAGCAGCTTTCACCCCAGCATCTTTTTAATACTTCTGTGCTGGTTAATTTGGAGAAATACTGCTGAGATCTGGGTAAACAGAGGATAAAAAACCATCTGAGGTCAAAAATCACTGGTGTATGAGGTTTGGAGCTAAGAAGGCAGCATCAAATGATGGAAATAATTGGGTAGTTTCTCTTTAGAAAATGAAGCCCTTCTCTATGCYTAAAATTTGCAAGAGCCTTCTGCCTGAAAATATTTGTCTGGCTGTCTGGAATTTGTGGTCTGTAGTTCATTAGCTGTTGAGACTGAGATGAACACTGACATTTTAATGAAATGGCTTTTAAAGATATAYATTATTTTAATGCTTTTCCTAAGCATGAAAGGAAACACCCTAATAAGAAAATATTATAGAAGATCGATCTGTGTTCTGAATGTATTGTGTAAAATATTAAACCAAAATTCAATCTTCAAAGTTTGAAAAAGAAATATATAARCCTCAATGTGACCTTGAATATGACACTGCCATCAGTGCCTTTATGATAAATTGCCAAAAGCAATAATCTGTCTCTGAAATCAGATATGGCCGTTGTATCTGTGGAGTTACATTTCTGCTTATGCAGAGGGCTCCATTCASTTCATCAAAAAAGTGGATTTAAAAGCAAAATGTAATCTGTTAAGATGCAAGACCTGGCAAGTTCTGTGTTTCTTCAGTAGTATAAAATTGAAATTGCTTTAGTTGTGGATGGAATTAAACTTTTCCTTAAATATCTGTGATATTACATTTTCAAGAGGCACCAAAAGCTGGCAAGCAGATGAAAGAGGAAAATGTTTTAAAATATTTTACTTTAAAGTACAAAGAGATGGAGGGGGGAGGGGTATGTATGTGTGTTGATGAATGCCTGCATATTGTTAACTACTGTAATTGGTGAGAACTCATCTCTGTGAGTTTTATGGATTTAGCCAGTTTTTTAATCTTATGATTTAGTCATGAAAGGGAAAAGTGGGCATCTGCAGAGGAAACTTCAGAGCTGTCTCTCTGTCTGCACAGTCAGCTTCAGAGCTGTCTCTAGCCTCAGTCTGGAAAGAAACCCCGGAGAGATGATTGCACCCAAGAATGTTTTTGTATGTCTAAGGAAGAATCCCAGAGGGGTATTCTGCTAAGTAAATAAAGACAGGCATTGGGATGGTAAGGGCAGCAGATATGCTACATTAAGTTGGTTCTAAAGGTGTGTCAGGTGGGGCTGATGAGATTGCAGRTTACCCTGGCAGATCTGCTGTGTGGGAAAAGATGAACAAGAGCAAGGGTCAGTTYGAAATCTGAAAATATGTATGATTTTAATTATGTGGTTCAATTTCTATCGAAGTTGGTAAAGTAACTTGATGTCCCTGACTGAGACAAAAGATGTGGATCAGTTTCCTAAAAATGCATGAGTTATTTGCTACTCCAGGTCTCTGATCTGCTTTTCTTTTAATCACTTTTTAAGAAGAAGTAGTAATTTTATTGCTGYTTTGATTTGCTACAGAAACCTAATAACAATTTGATATTGGAAGGTTTTGTACAAGTTTATCTCAGGTCGCACAACACTTCAAAATATGGATTTGTTTTTTTTTAATGCCATGTTACATGGAAAAAACTAAAATCTTTTAAAAGAAGGAGTGCTCTTATGTGTTCAGACTCATACTTAATATTATTGATTAATTTATGAAGCTCAGACTGCCACGAATTTTCCTTTGGTTTTAACACTACTTGTGATGGACAATAAATTAAGCAAACCTGTATTGGAGTTGAACGTTTATAATGCTTCATTCAAGAAGTGGTTGTCTCTCTGTTTTGAAATGGCACCATGTTTAATTTTAACTTTAACATTTAATATTTATTAATTAGGTTTCTGTGTAATGATGCATATATAAGGTGGAGGACATCTGGTTGTATACAGCACAAAGTACTTATTGAAGTGAGGCTTGCATTGAGTGCACCAGGTCCCTGCCTATACAGCTTGAAAGTGTATTTAAATCCCTGTAAGGTCAGAGCCTCACAGAAATAAAATGCAGACAGGAGAATGTTCATGTTTTGAAAGTGGGGGAATGACAGAGGCTGTCTTTTTTGCAGGCAAGCATCACTGTTTTAAAAAACTCCACAACCATAACCCAAAGCAAGAGAAGTGTTTGAGGGTAGGTGTCTGAGCTTGCTTTCAGCRTCTTGTAGCTAATTCTATCTAATTCAAGAATGAATTACTTTACAATTTCTAACCAAATTTAGAAGGCTGTCTGAATTGGCTCTCATGAGCTGAAAGGTGTGCCTGCTTATTTTGTATATGTTAAAGCAATTTAGGATTTCATGGCGTGTGAAAGCATTTGTAGGACAYTGCAGTTAAGAAACCATGACATTCAAAAGCCATTTTGTGGTCGATATGTTTTCAATTGTCTGAACTTTTTTTAGAACATGGCTGTTAAAGGCTGTCTCAAGCTAYGTGTGTGCATTACTATTTTTTGTACTGACCCTAGTCCTGGTAGAAATAGATTTACCCTCAAACAGTGGTAAGTCTTTATATTAAATGGCTCGGTCTATTTCTGTTGCCTTAATCTTGTCCTTATGAGTTTGTATAAATCAGCTTCTTTCATTGTTATGCATCACACAAAAGGTACTAAAAATATCTGTTTAATATTTTCACTGCATACTGAAACAGTGATAAAAAGATGAAGAATATTTTGTTTTATGTAACTCCTGCTAGGCTAATATTACTCCTTTAAAATGTCATTTTGTGTCAACACACCCAGCTAAAGCTGTAGGACCTTAAATACCACCCACACAAATAGTCTCCGATTCCTGYGAGGAGTCATTTTCCTTAAGTATCTATCCAGCAGATGGATCACAATTTCCTTGTATGGCAGAAACAGTTAAAGTAGGATGGAGCCACAGGAACATTGTATTACAACGYAGTTTCAATTCATATAACTTGCTATCTTCTTGTAGCATAGCAGCTTGAGACACTGGTGATCTTCCCTTTTTAGTAGCAATAAAAAT
This sequence comes from Alauda arvensis, assembly GCA_902810485.1. Classification (NCBI taxonomy): domain Eukaryota; kingdom Metazoa; phylum Chordata; class Aves; order Passeriformes; family Alaudidae; genus Alauda; species Alauda arvensis. The sequence goes on from CADDXX010000699.1 coordinate 134,218, forward strand.
GTTCATACTGTGTTGTGTTTTCCTTTGTCTTAAACCTCTTATCTGGCTTGGAAATTTTGTGTGAAGGATGTTGGTTTGAATAGCCATTCTTAAGTTCAGATAAGAATGGGAAAGGGTCGTGTTGCTGGACTGAATCTTTTTTTTTTGGCAGAGAGTTTGTGGAAAAGCAGTCATGCAAGCTTCAAATTTAAATACACACAAGATGCTATGATAATAGTGCATGGAAAAATGGAGAAGAGAGTTACTACTCTGTAACTTTGATGGTTGCATGCCTGAATAGATATTATGCCATTTGTATGGAATTTTTGGAGCAAAGTTTTGTTGAATTTTTTTCTCTGTCAGGAYACCATATATGCAGGCTGCCTGGGCTAGCTGCATTCATTTATCTTTTTAACCTGCAGAACTGCAAAGTCCTGATGTTGATAGTGGCTAGAATGGCCTTAAATACTAGACTGTGAAATAGGTTTTTCATGGGAGATGGGAACAAAGCTGATCTGACAAGCATTACATCATAAATGAAAAGGAAGTCTTGCTTTCTAACCAGTCTCATGGCTCTGTAATTCCTCTGTTTTCTTGCCAAAAATAAYTTACTGCTAATTTAACTCCAAAGATCTTGGCAAGCTTTTTTTTTTTGTCTTTTTTCTTTTTGCAAATTYCCAATGTTTCCATCATGATCACTGCTTTTCATTTATTGACAGTGTATATTCCTGCAGCTGCTTTGGGTATTTTAAATAAATTTCAAGTTTAAGAACATGGAGGCAGTGCATTTTAGTTAATAATTCTTCAACATGTATTAACTCTGCATTGTTAAAACAGGTTTTAATTAAACATAAATTAGTCTACAGCCTGCCACTGTGGGTCTTGTAAGCTAACATTTAATATACACTCTAGTTAAATAGTCAGGAGTGAGATCCAGTAAGATCTAYTATTAGTAATATATCTGATGAAAATGAGAGCAGATCTGAACTCTTGATCCTAAATTATGTAAAGAAGGGCAGATGAAATACTGTAACATGCTTACCTTAGGGGGAAAACACAAAAATCAGGCATGAAATACTAAATGCTGAGTTGTGTGGGATCAGAACTGGGACGTGGCCAGCTGSAGAAGCGAAAAAATAGGAGCAGAGAAGAAAGCTCTGGAACACAGCCATGAGACAATAAGGATGTGGGAAGAGATTTCAATGGAGAATGATCAAATGATGGGTTAAATATTGCCCCATGTGACTACATTTTAATGGATATTATGGATTAATGGAGCACATGGATGGCTGGAGCACACCAGGGGTGTGGAGTCCCTGGGCGCTAATGGGCGATAAAGTACAGATCCACTGTTGTCTGAGAGAGGGGGGAACAAACACTACTAAGAGGCTGTACTGCTGTCACCTTGGTATGGCAAAGAAGAGAAGAAGATCTGTTTCTTGAGGTTTGGTCTTGGGGTTTATTTTTGGTGGTGTTTTTATCTGTTTGTTATTTGTTTTCCCCATTTCTGCAAGCTCTTAAGTCATGAAAACACCTGAACTTCAGTGGAATTACTCCCCATATGGCTGAAGTGAACAGTGCACATTTCTTATAGAAACACAGGAATTACCATAATAACTCTGTTGCCTCACTCTATTTTCAGTAATGCTTGGGGCAGTATTTCCACCCCGTGAGGTTTTTTGGAAATGCCTTTTCAGCAGATTTTACCTGAAAATAAATTTTTTGAAGGAAAAAATGTAAAGCAAAACTACAGGATAAGGTAAATTCTCCTTTGGGAATATATCATCACTCAGTATTCCTTGAAGATTAGAGAGCTAGGTTGAAAATATCTTCAGTTTATAAATATCCTTGTGTCACTGACACTAGGACACCTTAGTTCTCTGTTCCTAGCAGCAAAAAGCAAAACATTATCTTCATGGTTTTTTATTTGCTGCTTGAAATGGTGCTTGGGGTTGAAATCTGCTATTCTGATGTTGGATGGCTACCACTGATGTTAATAATGTGCATTTTACATATTTTTGCCTACCACCATCTCATTTTCTTTCATTATTACTGCCTCAATTTCCCTTGGGGAAAGGCAGAGGAAGATGCACAGAAATTAAATGACAGTTAATCCAGCAGTACTTTCACAAATGTATTCTGTTTGCTTTTCTGTTCTGCAGTTTTGTATGGACTTACTCTGCCATCTCCATTGCTCGTGAAGTGTAACCATGCAGTGTCCCACTGTAGTAGCCATGCATAATGCATGGCTTTTGCCTGAAAAAGTTGCCTTGCATTAGAAACAATACAAAATCACAGACTGCTTTAAGTGGCATAACGGGAGTAAGGGCAAAGAAAATAATCTGTTTGGAATAACTTCGTTTCATAAAATATTTGTTTACTGGAGAAATTTTAATAATTAATGTTTGGATTAAAACATTTTGCTTATCTTCTTCTTCCAGAAGTCGGGTCAGCACCTATAGCTACACAGARGGAAGCCAGAAAAGCTTCCAGACACAAAGCTGACAAACACAGTGCTTCAGCTGCAACCTCAGCATATGCTGCAAAATTACWTAGATTACTGCACTAATGGCAATGTGTTCGGGTTTTTTTCTCTGGCCAGATCACCGGTGTGCTGTTTAAGCTGTCTTTTTCTTCTGAATGTCATTTTTTCCTTTTGGTATTATAGAATGTGTGTGCCAAAACCTTTATGTACCTTTTAATACAGCAGGAATTGTCCCTGCTTCTCTTCCTTTTATAAATCTTGTTTACCTTTAGGAGTCAGATAAGCTGTTTGTGAACTAAAATCTCCTTTCTCTGTAGTACATCCCTTAGAAGCTGTTGTCTATGTTGGTGTTGCAGTATATTCACTCTAAAACTGTGAGCTCTCAAGAGACTWGATATGGCTGTGGTGCTACTTTTATTATTCAGACAAATATAAATAGAAGCTGCAGGTGGGCACTGTTTTCTCTAAAAGTGTTTTTCTTAAGCTGTAGGGTTTAAAATCTTTGAAATTCATAACTTTTTTTTTCTTCTTCTTTCAGGACAGTAAAATACGATAAGACTCCTAGATTAACCTCTTTAATAGGTTATTGACAGGAGGAATAAACCAATGCCTGACAAAGCATTGGAAAAGCTCTTSTTACGGATGAATCTTCTAAAATTTTAAATACACAAAAAGGAGCAATAAAATACTTGGAAAGTATTGAGAGGCAGATAATCTATTTCCCAAGACAGAAACCTGAAAAATATTTGTGCTAAAATAGAAAGATCTAAAGGTAATTTTGGCAAAGGGGAGAAATATTTTTATCTCACTGGCACCTACTTCTAAGGGAAGGTTGGTTGAGAATTAGAAATAYATTTAAAATTTATTAGTGCACAAAAAAAAAATAGTTCAAGCCATCTCTTTCCATAAGTGTTTGGATAAAAGAGAGTTAACATGTAAAAGATACATATTAAGGTGCAGAAATACCAGTTTGACTTGCTGTGTTGTTACTGAACCATGGTATTGGATTTATACCTGGAATTACTCCACTTGGAACATCCCAAACTTTAGTAGTAAAAAGGATTAACAAAGAAGAGAGAAATGAGACATTCAGAAACAGATGAGGAATTCATTGCAAAGTATGGTTAACCCAGATAAATACAGATGTGGTGGAAATCTGATTAATTATTAAGGTAAAAATATGATAAATCCAAAAGCAAATTAATAATTTAGACACAATCTATTTATATCAGTCTGTGGTGAAAGGAAACAATTTCTGTTTGTGGACAACAAGAACATTTTAGAAAAACTATATTTAGGTGATTAGTGTTGTGTTATTATTTGGGCGGACTACTGATGTGTGTGTAGGCTTGTAAGATCAAGCTATTAGTATTGCTTTGCTAATTAAATAAGGACTCATCCAACATACATGTAAGTACACCTGTAGCCCAGGGAAGGCCTCTGATGATCTGTGTGCCCCAGTTAGTAAAAATGTTTTTTAGCATGATTTTCATTGTTACCCTTGTTTTCTCCCCAAATTAGAAGCCCCGAAATGGCACAGGGAGTGAGAAAACTGCCCTTGTAAGAGGCACCACCTAATGCCCATCAAATTTCTATTCTGTACAGTAGGTTTGTGCTCTTTTTTGGAAGGCTTATGTGTAAGTATCTTTTCAGCATGTATGGATGTTTCTATCTATTTTTATATGTTACGAGACAGAAAAGAGAAGGGTTGTGCGGTGCCAAAAATAGAGCATCACCTTTATCTAGAGGCATAACTGACTAAAAATGTGTATATCTTGCAGCTGGGAGACCAGATCTTGCATCCATTTGCATAAAAATATGCCTGTGCATCTGTGACCACTAACACAATGTATGCATAACACGTGTCAACAAAACTTTGGTGTGTACAGACAGTACAGATTCTGATAATTTATGCAAAAAATATTCTAGGCAACTGGCTTGCAATGATTCTGTTTAGTGTTTCTGAGGGATCTTCACTTTGGCAATGTTATTTTCTCTTGAGGAATGCTTTTATAGCTTTCAAGCAGAAAAACTGAAATGTTAATGCTCATGTTTCAGTTGGGAAACTGCTTGCTGTCAGGATCTGATGTGGCTTTTACTTGTGCCATAATTATATGAATTCATGACAAGATTGTGAAATCAACAAAAAATGTTAAGAGAGAATTTTAGTGTGTGARGCACAGATGTTTGGATATATCCAGAATGGGAAACATTCAGCTACTTTTGTATTTAGACCATACTAAACCATATTGAAATGCATCTGGGTGAAAAAACATGTATACATTTTTCACCTTCCAAAAGTCAAATATGCTAAATTCTTGGTCTCAGTTTTGATCTCAAAAATAGAGCTTGGCTATTCTTGCTTTATTTAATGTTTCAGGTTGGTGGTTATTGGGYTTTTTGAGAGTTTCATATCATTTTGCACAGCGTACAATATATCATAAAGATGACAGTGAAACGTATTTGCTAGATGTGATGGGCTGTAATGTTAGAGGAGAGAGAGCTTTTTTTACCTGGTTGCAGTACATTATAATACATTAGATTTGAAAGGCTTCTATAGGTTTATTGGCATATACTTTCTGGAAAGAAAAAAACTGTCAGCCCTCTGAAGCTGAGTAATTTTCAGGTGAACAGAGAAATCAGTGCATGTTTGTAAGGATAATTAGTGGTTGCAGTTGCCACTTGCCCTCAGAAGAGATTTTAAGCACTGGAATAATTTTGAACATGGACTAATTAATCCCTGCCACACTGCTGATAAGAAATGCCATATTGTTCAACCATGGTAGAGATGATAAATTCAGGCACAAGTGTGTTAAGTGTGTAGGTAAACCAGGATTATCATCYAGTACACTTGAATTCCAGTGAGTTGTGTGCTTGAACACTAACTTTCATCTGAAATAAGAGAATGAGCAAAGAATTTACATCTCAGAAACGAAGAAAAACTCTCCTTTTTATAAGAGAATTTCACATTTTTCCTGTTCAGAGTCTTGATATGACCAGGATGTTCTGTGGCTTGGGTCATTCACTGATCTTTTTCAGGTATATATATATGCATTAAAGTGCAGTTAGAGATAGACATAAAATTGATTTTATGGCACATCAGTACCTTTGTCCATTTAATTTTATAACAATAGAATCCTAGTACCATACAAATTTACATTGTCTTAATAAAGAGTCTATCCATTAGGCAGTGGCATTTTGAGCTGAAAGAAAAATTTTAAAAATTATAATAGTAAAAAAAAGAAAAGTAATAAAATAATAGTCCTAGTGTTAGAGACACTGTATTTGGGGCTTTTATGTCTAAGTTCATGACACATCAGAATAATTATGYCTATTATTGCCCATTACACAAGAAGTACTATCTTTGTGTAAAGAGTCTGTCAGGAACAGCTTAAATCTCTGAACACACTTATTTTTTATCACAGGCAGCTAAATTCTATTTCAGCTAGAGACTTTTCCTGTTGAAGAAACCCAATACCTAGAAATTCCCCCAAGTAAGCCAAAGAATAAGTGTTTAGCTGTGTTTTATTTCTCAGATCAGCACATTGGTTGCATTAATAACCTTAGTGGATTAAAGATGATTGTATGCTATGGGTTTTWTATRTTAATATATTAAYATATATTTATATATTAATAAATATACAGCAAGAACAGAAGATACAGCCTTTAAGAAAAAAATTGTAAAAAGATCATCTCTTATCTAACAATTAGAGGTATTAGTTACACWGGTAATTGAGTTTAAAATTTTAGTTCGAATTTTTCAGATTTTGAACAATTTCATGGTTATTTCAGGAKAATATTGTAATCTTTCAAAGCAAAACTACAAAAAGAATGTGACTTTTGCTACAAAAAAGTGACTGTCTAAATGGAAGGTTTGGGATTTCTGTTTTAATATCCTCATATAAAATGTATTTAGATGAAGTTATGTAAGTCACCACCAATTCCTGCTATGATTTCAAAAAAAAGAATCCTATTTCTACCAGGGAAAATGACATTGGATTAAATAAGCAATTGCAGTTTGAAATAGAAGATTATTTTATGATATTATTTTTTTCTGTGTACTTAATRTACTAGCAATGAATACGACAAGAAGGTAGGGATCCTTAGTTCTGACTGGGATTTTGATCTTCATAATCAACAAGGAGGATTTAGCTTTCATAGTGATCTACTACTTTATTTTTCTCTGAAATTACCAACTGGGCTGGCATTTTTCATGATAACTTTTTGAGCAGTTATGTGACCACTAATGCAGTGTATCTCCAAGGATGAATGGACCTGAGTGTATCACTGGTTTCACATGATCTCTCTCAATATTATGAAAAATTATGGGGAATCCATATGGGGAATAAACAAAGGCATAGTTTTTAACTACAGAACCTCAAGTTAATTTATAGTTCATAGTTGCAAAATTTTTATGACACAGTCCCTAAGACTGTGCAACTAACACATAGGGGTTTTTTACTCACTTTTGTGTTCACTGGTATATAGACTAGAGCCAATATTTTAAAAAATATGTATTGTTCCCACCTACAGCATTTTCCATATAATTAAAATTGTAGCAGTTCCTGACTTTTGTACATCTAATTGAATAATTTTGAAGATATTTTAAGATTTCTACTTCTATACCAATCTACAGTTGTAYRGCTTCTCCTTTTTCAAATCATCAGCTTGKCTAGTTAAAGTGCAATAACCAGGAATTTTTACTTAGGAATATTTTTTTTTAAYTTATGAACAAATCTTCACCACTTTGTATGAAAATACAGTGAAAAAAAAGCAAAAGCTTTGTTACTAACACGAGTGGTCAATAGTTGCTTGGCAGTACAGTAAGAGTCTTTTGTGAACGTGCAAGATTACATAAATACACATCCACAGATAGCTATATATAAATAGTTCTGAACAGTGGTCAGGATATCACAGGAAATTGCATTGGCATTTAATAAAGCTTACAGGTGTTTGAGTATTAAAATGCTCTRACACATAAATGACTTAAACAGTGATGCAGTTTCCACAGCCTTATGGTCACTTAGTTGTATCCTGCTGTTAAGCTTGCAAATGATACTTCATTTTAGATAGGGATCATAGCCATGATAAGGAAAATGTGTGAATGATAACCAGTGTTGCTTCTTGGCTRGAGAAATAACCATATTACTCTCAGACTTGCATTGGAGAATAAGCCTATTTCCCCTTTACCCAAAGGTGAAAGGAAAGAATTTGTAGTGCGTTTGGAAGTAGGTGTTTTATCTATTACCTACTTAAAGTAGTAATGGTAAAGTCTCTGTGGGAAGTACAAGCAACTGGTAAGCTTTGCCCTTAAGCAAATTCACAGTTCTGTCAAGCCAGCTCTTTCCCACTACTGTTAACAAATTCATTCAGTTGGGTTTTGTTTAGTCTTTGAATATTAAATTTCAGATTGGGTCTCTTTTCTWTTGATTTTATGCATATACACACACATAAAATATCTATATGTTTGTTTAGGGACATATATTTATAAAAAATTATGGGACACAAGATATTATATGCTGCAGTATGTTAACTAAATGTAGTAATGCTTGCACTTTTCAAAATAGTTTTTAGAAAAGGATATGAAGATGCTGTGCTGTAAAATGGAAATGTAATTTMATATTCCCGTTTGCCTGTGCCATTWAGCTCATTTTTGCATGCTTGATGTTTTAGTTCTTGTTACGCTGAAGTTCTTGCTACATGTCCTGCCTAATGGGACTCTCCCAGTTGGACTAAACTGGTCTTCATTTTGAGAGTTGTTTATTTTGAAGGTCTGTAATTTTCTTAGTAGTAAGCTSCATTTTGCTGCAGTGGGAAGAGGACTGAGAGCCATTGCTTTTCAGTCTAGAGAGTGTGGATATGGGAAGYAAGAGGAAACAAAATCACAGCACTGGAATTAGACTTCACCTGTAACAATAGCCAGAGTGACACACACCGAGTCCTTCCTAATGTACGTATTTTCCTGGGAAATCATGATAGAAACCTGGTGCAAAAAACCTCCTAAAGCTGTGAAGAAAATCCTTCCTTACTACAGTGTGCACAAAAGATTTCCTAATGRAGCTGAGTAGGAGCTGGAGAAATTATATCCTGCTAATATCCAGATTACTGCTCAAATAAGAGACTTCAGCTTAAAATGTTACTTAGCTGTTCAATTTCCTTTACTTTCCATAATGGTCTGTTTAGTTTTTTTCCACACACAGTGTTTAYTTCATAATGAAGCACACAAACAAGCAAACAAATAGAAAGATTCTAGCTTTTTATTTAACAAGGAAAAGGTTATCTTAARATGTTATGTATTTAAAGAATAGTTAATTTAAATGAGCTTTTCTTTTTGGAAAGTGCTTTCTCTGTGATTAGTATTGTGTTCAGTATTGCATTCTGCAGTTCAGACATAGTGAAATTGTTTAGAAGATTTCATTTTTTGCACTCTTTGTTTCTTTTTCTTTATTACTTTTTTTCCCCTGAATATACTCTTCCAGAAAGACACAAAAGCTTTGCTTTGCATATTTTTATGTATTARCATAATGGCTGATCTGGACCAGTTTTCTGCACAATAAAGGACAAWGAGCCCAAAACTCTGGTCTTAATTTCACAAATATTGAATAGTGATATATTCAACTATTTGTGAAAAATGATATTCACATAATACAAGTTGTTCTTGATTGTATTTTATAAAATACATCTTTAAAAAAACCCACAATCTTTAAAAAGAACAATTTTTTTTAAAAGCCTCACAATATTTCATGCCCATCTGACTTATTTTTTCTTTGAAATCATACAAACTTGTTTGTGTCATCAGGGTTAATCTAAGGAGACTTAACTTTGCATGGTAATTATTTTATTTATCTGTGATACTCATCTAGAGTTAGTTAAATAAAATTCATCAGTTACTGAGGAGCTTTTATGCTAAAGATCTATTTGGTGCAGATCCTCTAAAAGTAAATGTGGATATTTTTATCACTAGCTTAGAGGGAACACAATTTCTTTGAAGCTTGAAGGCAGAAATCCCTGAATGACAGAAATGTCTTTAGAGGGAGGAGGGGAGGAAGGAAATACCTTCATAAAGTCTGAAAAGCACATTCCAGTTCTCTGATAGTAGATGCCATGGCACAATGTTTGCCAGATTTTAGCTAAACTGATAAGCACAGTGGAATGGGGGGAAAGAAAACTTAGCAACTCAAGCAAATATGGACTATCAATGATTTAACCAGCACATTTATAAATAAAATATTTTACAGGTGTGAGTGGAATTCAAACAAGAATARATAGTGAATCTTTTGGCTAACTGATATAATGGCAGATCAACATAGCTGTTCTRAAGGTCATTTTAACATTGAATAACTAGTACTTTACAATCAGAAGGGTCAGATATTTAATCTGTGATAAGAACAGTGCAGAGGTTATGTGAGAAAACGATGACAGAGCTTGATTTCCAGCATTTTCCCAAGAAAATGTATTGAAAATAATCTTGACTTTTTTACTTGGTAAATTACACAGATTAACAGATGAAAGTTATATTATTGCAGAGAGGAAAAGAATAATCTAGAGAGGTGTTACAGACTTTAGGAACAAGTGAAAAAAATATATCAATGAATGCATATATATATATATATATAAATCTTTCTATAAAGATAACATCAGTATATACATACACACTGTTAAATGAGATTGCCTGTGCTTGGTGCATAACTGATAACTGCCTAATCAAAAAGATTCTAAGCTTCCAGATCAGTAAAAATTACCTGGATGATAATTATCTTTCATCCTTTTCTTGCTTTGAACAATTTAGTTTTATATCCAAGAAAAAGGAAGGTTTTGGGGCTTTTTTTTCCCCCTGTGAAATTGGGAGCACTTCTTAATTTAGCTAGTTTATGTCTGTGTGTCATTAACAAGTCAGAATATAAGAGAGAGTAATTAGGTAAAAGAATTAGTACTTTAAAAGATAAAGACTAAACGAGCACTTAGGTACTGTGAAGATCATATTTAGTGCAGAATACCTAACAAATTCCTAGTTATTTAATCCAGTTCTCAAATCCCCCTGCTAGGCTAATTCCTATATTATATGGTAGAAGGACATGGGTTCTGTTTTTTTGGTCTGAAATTGTATTTTAAATGAATCATATTATTCCCCTGTCTCATTTTCCATATTTTTGAGTAGGGATAATAAGATTTATTTGCCTTGGCAAAACATTAAAGGCAGTATAAAAGTCCAAATTATYAATTCTTATTAACACATACACATGCACACCTAAACAATGGAGATCAGTCTGTTAGTGAACTTGGAGTCTGGCTCAGTGTTCCAGAACTAAAAATGTAGTCTTTGAGGGGAAAAAAAGTTAAAAGCATGAATTGCACTTAATTGAGAAAGAGTAAACAATTTGAGGTAACGTTTTTCTGACACACTGAGGAAACAGAACATATAACGGGTAGTAGCACAGTTATAAAAATCCTTACTTGGGAAATCTGACCTTTAAGCAGGATGAATCCAATGGGGGGATCCAGAAATGTTTCCCAATTCTCGAGTTCTCCTGTAGGCAGCAGCAGCAGCTGCAGCAGCTGCCTTCTGACCCCTCATTTACTCTAACATGGACACAGATTAGTGTCCCCTCCATGTGTCCAGTTCCAATGAGAAGGGAATCCAGGTACTTTACCCAAAGAGATGCTGCAGGTGTGGGCCCAACCTCAGCAGTCCATGAGCACAAGCATTAACACTTGCCAGCAGTTAATAGACAGGCTAGAAAAGTGGCATTTGGGCTACAATAATTTCCCATGTTTATCTCAGTGATGAATGTAACTACTAAAAGGGGCAGTGTAATACTGTAATAAGATTATTGACAAAGAAGTATTTGCAATAATAAGCAGAATAAAGTTTTAGACTTATTTTATTGTTTTTTTTTTTTAAATTGTAAAATCTTACAGAAATAAGATAGAGGGATTACTTTGAATAGCATATGTTTCTGTAGTGTTTTATAACTCAACCATTTCTGTATCGTTCAAATACAAGGGAACTGGTAAAGGAGGAAAGCCATTAATCAGCTTGGTGATGTGTTTTCCTTATCAGACTAAAAGAAGTGCTAAGAACAACCAGGTAGCATACATTATGACAAATAGATGGAGTGTCAGRTATGGCTTTGTGAGCTAAATCTGTGCAGTGGGAGAGATTTAACATTACCCRTAATATAAAATTCCCAACTCTATAAATAACATTCTCGTGTGTGTATAGAGACCTAGTGTACACTTCTGAATCTCATGCATCTTTCCCAGCTGACATTAGGCAGGTAACTCAAATCTCCTGTATCATCAGTGCATACATAGCTCAGCAGTAACCTATAATCTCACTTCTCAGCCACTTCATTACCCACATGAAAAAAAAATCAGTATTCCATCATTCTTGGATGTGCCATGTCATCTCCCTCCAAMCAGTTGCTACTACTTGCTGCACCCAAGTGGTTTTTGAAGCTGTYGTGAATGTCCACACTAATGGTGTCTAGTATGAGGAACCCATTTTTTCTACCTAGTCTTGTGTGGTGTCTTTAAAAACTACTGTAACAGAAATAATAATTATTTATAACAATTATAAATATTTATAATTATTATAATTATATTTATAAGGTTATCCTTCTTATTTTAGTTCCTAATGTGACAAATGTTTTAGGTCAATTTAATGGTAATAGCCACTTAATATTGTTTAATAGTTTTGGGAAATTATTTTGCATTCTGGTTATCTTTAGCCTTAATTTGGGATGCAGATAAATCTGAAGTGCAAAAAAGGCATTCTGTATCAGTACAATAAYGTAACTGGGATTTAACTTTTGTCACTGACGTTCCACTTCATGATTTGCACTGATGTTCAAAAAATGCCATTTGATAATGACTGGAATGCAATTCATACAGAGCATACTCAACTAARATTGCACTTTTTTATTCCATGAATTATTAGGTATTGAAATAACTAATGATTGCACAATAGARTGGCAAGTTCACTCCAGGTTTGATGTGCAGTTCTCTTGAGTCTATTTTCATGAGTTGATTTTCAATAAAAGGAAACAACAGTCTTGCATAGGGGGCTTACAAGACTGATTACTGTAGTAACTTTAGGCCATGTAGTGAGATAACCTGCTTTAGATCATGTTAGGTGTTGTTTAGGTGTTGTTTGCTTTATRTGTATTTTGCAACCCACTGTTTGGAAAGAAGCCATTTGTGGATTTGGAGCTTTCTGTTGTGATACCACATGTAGAGTCCTCTGGTTCACTGCTGGAATATTGTTATTGACTGCACAAACTGATCTCCTTGGGGCAGAAAATTCATCTTTATACATCTGGGGCTGATCTGTAGAGAAGGCCAGTTGTAATAGCAAGTGAATTAAAACAAAGTGCATACTGAAAAACACAACATGCAAAATGCAGAAATGGAGCCAGCAATTTTTTTTGTTACCATTGCATAGAGATGCTTCTGCAACAGATATGCAGATGGACACAGTTCCATGGATTGTGAGGCCATTGTAATTGATTGGGGTGAACCCATGATGGTGAGTCTTCCACAATACCCATGTACACAGCTAACATGTAGGATAGGTACACTCTTGTATCTTGTTTATCTGAAAAACCTATAAGGTAAAGGAGCATTCTCCTTCATAGTAATAATAATAAGGCTTAATAATGACTGCCCAAGTAAGATTCAGTTCTTTCACATGTATTAAATTAAAAGAGAGCTGGCTTGAATAGCTTTGCTTCAGCACTTACCTTGAACTCCTAAGAATTCATTAACTTGTTTCAAAGAAAATGTGTACATGAACACACCAAAGGTCTGCACAGAAAACCCAAGTCATTGTCACTTTGTCAGAAATGGTMATTGTGTTAATATTGCTTTGAACCTGTATAATCATTTTAACTGTAGTGCTGTGGAAAAAATTTTTAGCYGCTGATATTGATGAAAAAGAGATACTACTTATTTTTTACTGTGACCTAACATTTGCTGGTTTGTTACAAACTCCAGACACAGTGATGATATGAAGTTCTTTGCAAATGTGCATGGGCCAAATATTTAAACTGCCCAAAGCATTAGACATGCTTATTTAAATACCCAAGTATTTCATTAACACCTTGACATGATTTTTTCAAATTATTTGTAATCTGCAGCTAATTTCCAGGTGATCTTKTGACGAGTTGGTGAAATAGTACACTTTGTTAATGGATAGTATAATGGAAATCAGAATATGTAATGAATCTTATTCTTACCCTAATCTGTGCCCTCTATGTACTAGGAATACCTGACAAGGCTTCAGGGGAGAAAGAGGTTAAATGCACTTATTTCTTCTGCCTTGACCTCTGGTAAAGCTCAGAGTGTGCTCAGGAATGCCTTAAACATTGTCTGGGTCTGGTTCCTCTCTGCTTGGCCCCTGATATGCAGAAGAAATATGTGAGTGAGTCATCATCTGCTGGGTGTTGTTGTGGCATGGTGATGGGAGAAAGAGCTCTGCCAGTCTTTCATGGCTGAGAAATTTTCTTTTTGCTGCTGCCAGCGCTATTGATGTTCTGGTYGATGCCTTCAGCTAGAGAAGAGAAACTGTAGGCATGAGGGAAAACTCGGTCCCATGTCCAAGCAAACAATTAGTTATAATCTCCACTCTTGAGTACAKGCCAGGAGAAGATGTGAAGACATGCAACAAGCGAGTCTCAGAGCTTATCCTGAGAAAGCACATGGTAGTAAGCTTCCAGGTTCCCACTGATATTAACAGCTGAGCTATAAAAATGACTTTCAGTTTAAATCCAGGCTCCCCTATTGATTTCCAGCTTGATTTTTGCATGAATGCTCTATCTTTCTCTTATCAGCTTCATGCAGCTCTAGTTGGTTTGGCACTTTGTGATGTTCTTGACATTGTTCAAAGAGATGTTAAGTTAAAGCTGAACAGTTTCCTTGACCTGAAGTTTAAACAAGAATTTGACAGTCCTGGAATTTTATTTAAGACCCAGAAACATKTCTTTAAAGGCAAAAGGAAACTGTCTCTTTAATCAAGCATTTCAGAGAACTGAATGCTAGATGAAATTATTTGGGGGCAGATATTAACTGGTCAATATTTTTATAGGCACTGTTCAACTCAAGAACAAAAACAATTTCCAAAGGAGATTGTTATGCTCACCTGAAACATGTGGGATGCTTTTCTCCTCCCACCACCCTAGATTTTTTTTTGTTTCACAGATATATGTGAGTTGATGTGGGTGCCTTTCACAGAGGATGGTATGAATAAACCTGTAGGTTTCACAGTCATTCTGTTGAGATTAAGAAAATTCTTACAGGTTATATAGGGACTGGCAATGGTTGGGGATGTTACAGATAGCAGAGAATGATTGATAAACCTCTTATTTTTAGTCATAATTRAAGTGCTTTGCTCCAGGTCACTGTAGAAATGTTGCAGTCACCATTATTAGTTTGTGTCCCCTTTTTGTTAAGGATTATTGCATGTTGTCAAAGTGACAGCTAAACCTGRCCCTGAACTGAAAACTAAAAATAGGAAAATATATTGAGAAAAAGAAGATAGAAACCTTTAACACATTTGAAATAGCAACATAGAGGAGTTTTCTGAGCARTGGACTGAGGAAATTGGAAAGAACTGGATTGTGCTGTAATGTCTCCTTTCTCTGCAATCACTGTTTTGAGGGGGTATTTGAATGCTCTATAGACTCTTTTCTTATCCATTGCTCCATGGTAACTTTTTTAGTTAGGAATTTACTGTTAGGAGAATAAAAGCTTTCACTGATCTATTTTCAGGTCTTGTAAATTATTGTGATCATATTTCCCACTGAATAGAGCCAAAGACTTCCATATTCATGGTTGTAAGGTGTCAAATCAGAAGAAGATGTGTATTCAGTTCCATGGATTGTAAACAATGCTTTATGCATATGCAGAGACAAAAAGCTCTTGGGACCTTAATGGTGTGATTTTTATTTTTTTTTTAATTTCCCTTGGAATTTAGAAGTAAATTACCAGGACATTGAAAGAGGAGACAGGGATTACACACCTGAGTTAAATGTATGGAGAGTCTTGCTTTGATGAGCAATTTGCTCTTAATTGGCTTGAAAGGGGGCTTTTTAGGGGAGGGAGTAAGGTGTGGGTGAAAGTAACGCAAGGATTTCACAACTGTTCACAGCAATTTCTCACCACGCTGTAATCAGATACTGACCCATACCAAGAAATCTGATGCTCTGTTACAATATTGCACAATTCACAACAGAAAATTATGAGATAACTATGTGCAAATGAAGTGAACTTATCACACTAAAAGAATGCAACCAATTTCTTGTCTGTGAACAGSAGCATAATCCATTGGGATGTACAAAATACAAGTGGTAAGTTTTGATTTTTATTTATTTCACTTGGATATATATTTTTGTAGCTGATAATGTGACCATCACCATTTGTAGGTGTGTATCTGTGCCTACATAGTAGCAAATATTTCAAAATAAAATGCAATGTTTTCTTTCTACAGTAGCAGCTGTTCAGTTATGCTTTGGAGAATTTTGTTTGTATCTATTTGCTGATCTATAGACAGGCACCTTAAATAAAGTACATAATTTGTACTCAAATAAATTATATAACTTGTTAATTCAAGCAACACTGGGTATAGATAGTAGAGAATTCTTAAGTAGCTTTTATGTCTTGTAAAAAAGGATCACATGGGTGCAGCTCTTGWGGCAGTTGCAGTCTCCAGAGTGTCTTTGCCCAAATGAGCAGACTGGATCCTTAATGGCGTAGAGAGCAGGCGCAGAAAGAGGAGCACTCAGATGATCCCCTTCATTGTGTCCCTGTTGCTAAGCAGAGAGGCTTTTGTACCAGTTGGAACATTTTCAGGCTCTGTGGCTGCATTCCTAGATGAGTTGCAATAATTAAATGTGAAAGCAGTGATTGCCAGTGTTGCTCGCCAATTCCAGTTTTATAATGAGGGGCAAAAAACATCTGATCAGCCCCAGACAGAAACAGAAATTTGTTTGACCTGTAATTATGTGCCAAAAAATGGTGGTGTGGGTTTAAAGAGACAAAAACATAAGTGTTGTCTGAAGGTATGGACTGTCTTACTGTTCTGAGAACAGATGTCCCTTTTTCGTAGGGAGTGCTCTGGAGGAAATTCCCTTTAAGTGGKTCTCTTTCTACTGGCAAGAGGTGGCTTGGTTTATTGTTTTGTTTAGGTTTTGTGTTTTCAAACCTGTTTCAAGGCTCCTTTATCTTCTCATTTTGCTTGGCACTGAGTAAATTCTTTTTATGCAAAAAATAAGTCTAGGTATTATCTGTAATCTGCTGGTTTTCCAAGTTCTGTTCTCATCAGCTTTTCCAGTTACCTCTTCTTAGGGCTGAATAACAAGAAAGACAGAACTGAACTTTTTGCTGGYTCTCAGCTGAGAGTTGCAGAGATGGAGAAGTGACAATAATAAACTTTTAGAATTTATGTGAGTGAAAGTGGCCTATAAAGTCATTTTCTGTTCTTTTGGATGGACCCTATAGAAGTAACTCAGGGCTACTGGTGGTTCTTCTTGTTAAATCTTGGTGAAAGGTCTGATAATATAATTGATGCCACTCAGAGAATAAAACCAAGTCTGTTAAAAATGAGGAATTGTTTGCTTTTTTCTTTTGCAAATTTATCAAAAAAAGACAAATATAATTCTCCCACGTAAAAGTATTATCAGGAAAAAAAAAGAAATAATTAAGTGGACTTTATCTTACAAGGTTGTTACTGGAATTTTTATTTATATATTTTTAAGTTTATGAAATTTGGCAGTCTCTGCATAGTTTTTCTAATCTTTTCACCTGTTTAGAAGCCTTTTTWCCATGAGTAGATGACCAAGAAAAGAAGTGAGACACCCTTCCTCCTTATTARCTCCTAATTCAGAGTAAAAAGTATTTGGGATTTAAGTTTCTCCCATCAAGAAATAAGAATTGTCTTTCTGAAACTGGTGGCTTTTCAGAAACAGCTTTTCTTCCCACTGGAAAAAAAACAACTTTGCATTAAAATTTCCAGACAACTTCTGTGAATGTAGAAAAATTTTCTTGTCCTGTAGATAAGACAAAAAATATCAAAGTTCAAGCCATAACTCGGTACTGGCACTGGTGTCTTGCCTTGAAATACTAAGAATTCTCAGTGTGAAAACCATGTTTTTCTCTATGCTTTCACACAATCCTATATAAAAGTAATTTGTGAGGTCTCTAATATCTTCTTTCCTTTTACAGGTCTGGTATTGTGAGTTGTAGGGCAAATAAAAATAAGTGAAGTATGTCTACAGTTGTCCTTTTTGTTCTAATTTTAGCTTTAGTATTTGTATAGCTAGAATGATAAGGCTCTGACAGTTTGACAGACTGAGTCAAGTAAGAATTTTTTGGGGACTTGCATTGGGCATGGTAGTCAGGGAGCAGGCATCAAAACAATAGATGGGAACTTTGCTGAATGGTATAGGAAAAATCCTTTCTTATTCCTTTGTTCAGTAGTAAAGAAGACTCCTATTCAAAGCTGCTATTTTGAATTTAGCGATAGCTTTATTTCCTCTTAATAGCTAGCTAATTTTTCACCTGATTGATTTTTGCTGAACCAGTACCTTTCAGTGGTAGCTGTCATTGCCACAAATTCTGCTCATTTTAATTATGGYGTATATCAAGAATTACTTTTTTATCTTAGTTCAAGCTGCAAGTCACATTTTATCATGTAAACAAAACAATTAAAAATGCATAGAGAGGAATAGCTGTAAATAATGTGCCTCTTTAAATGGCTTACATAAGACAGAATGGTATATAATGCTGTCTCTAAATGTGTTGTCTCACATCTTGCTGCTATTGTATTACCTCACTGCAGAGTAAATGTACAGTGTGTCATTAATTATTTACTTTTCTGTGTTTCTGGGCTAGCCTTTCACTATACTGTAACTCCCCTTTATTTTTCAATTTTAGCTCTTGGTGCTCATTGGTGCTGATCCTTAGGTGGGAGCAAGGGCCTGGTCAGTGAGATATTCAGAATGCCCTCTCAGTCCTTTAGAAGTGAGCAAAGATTARGCTGCACACACACATCCTGCATGTGGGTCAGTGTTGGCACAACAGAGCTACTCTGTGGTGAAAGCAGCAGCATTTTGCAATAGCTCCTCTATGGAGGCAGGTCCTGCTGCTGCCTTAACAAGCACTGCAATACAAACAAGTCTTGAATCTGAGATATTTCATAACTTTAGTAGGAGGGGTCTTTTGAAACTCACCTTGGGAAACAAATATTTGTGAAGAGTTGTTTCATGAATACATTCATGATGAATATTCATCTGCTGTAAAGAGGAGTTTCTGACTAGGATTTGACTTGTATGTGCTCACTAGGATAAATTTTCAACCACAGGCAATTACAATAATTTAAAGCAAGACATGATGAGAATAAAGAGTAGAAAGAGCAGTTGTAGTTGCCTTAATGATTCTGTGATTCATCTAAAAAAATGTTGCATTTAATTTCCGAGGACATCTGCCATATTCAGTTTGAATCCATTAGACCTATTCATTTTTAAGRATAAATCAGGTTAGAAAGGACTCAAGAGGTCTCTGGTCCAATGTCTGTCTGAAGCAGAGAGAGATTGAAAAGACACAAAGCTGTGTGATCTGACTGGATTACTCAGAGCTTTTAGACCTTGAAAATTTTCAAGGATGAACACAACACATATTTAGTTTGAATATTTGTTTTCCTTAACTAAGGAAAATATTTAATCTTGTGCTGAAACTGAAYGAGACATTGAGGTTATTGCAGGATGAATCTGAATCAGTTTTCAGGAGCAGACTAGTAACTCCCAGCATGTGGTTTCATCCTGGTGGAGGTGGGAGGCCGTCTAAGTCCCACCAGAGAGGGGAGGGTTCCCTTGCTGCTATTTCAGGYAGAAGTGTGAATTGTGGGCACCTGTCATCAAAAAATGTTGACAGTAGTCTATTTTATTATGATTTTGTTGTGTTTTTGTATCAGTTCTCACTGGAATCTCTCCCCTTATTTTTAGTAGGAGTTAWGCAGTTGAAACATATGGCAAGTGTTCATCTCAGTACAAATCTAAGTGAGTTTTGGTACTTTCAGTACTTCCACRAAGTGAGATAGTGAAAATAAAGGATTTCGGGGCAAAAACCCTTCAGCATTTCTGTTAAGGTTTCCTTTTACTGTGACATGGCTTTGACTGATCTGTCTCAGCATCATGGAGATAAAAGTTTACTATTTAGGCCAGAAGGCTGCCAAAGCTTTGCAGGAAATAGATTTGATTAGATAAGACTTCAGGTCCTTTTTCCATCCCAGCTGTGCTTTCAGAGAAGTAATTATTCTATTTGACTATTACATGAGTCAGCAAAGTAAAAAGGCAGATTTTTCTGCCTTTAGGAAAACTGTGGCATAGAGCATTTGGGTTAACTCACTTGCTTAATATTAACAGAGCTCTAATCACCTTCCTCAAAGTCATGCCTTGTGGTGTGATTCCTGTCCTACAAGTGGTTGTTCTGATCATCTGGTTTTACATGCAYACCACAGTCACTGTGTGAAAGCTACAGTTGTGGAAATGCACTTAGTCTTCCTCTGTTCCCATTCCTACACAGGCATATTCTTCTCTAATCTATGAAATGTCATGGGAAGCCTTGATCCGTGACATTCAAGGGGACAGTTTTGAGATTCACAAGGGTTAGAAATGRGAGAAAACTTGGCTACAGGCAAATGAATTATTATTTCATTTCACTTTTCAATTATGGAGCAAGAAATCTAAATTTAAATGTGCTATCCTGCATGCATAACTTTTGTTGACTCAAACAAATTTATGTATTGTCTAGAGAAAATAGGAACTCGTGCCTCCTGGACAGTTAGCAAGATGTTATACCACCTTTTACTGCACACACATTTTTATTCTTGAATAATTCAGATGCTACTTAGAGTTRTCTCTCACACCATTGTTGCTCACTGGTTACTAGTCAATGCTTACTTCTGGTTTTAATTTACCTTACCCATTTCAGCCAAGTATGTTAAAATAGAACAAACTCTATTAGATGTAGTAGAAGACACATGGATGTGACATGAACTTGGATTGGCCACAGGCAAAAAGCCCTTGCGGTTAGATACTGTTTATTTAATAAGCAGTTTTAAAGTGTTGAAATGTGAGTAATACTAAACAAATGCTAAAATATTATCTACAGTGACATTTATCTCAAGGCTGTATGGCATTACTGGTGTTATTTCATCCTTGGGTTTTTGCAGTTGCGCTAAGTGTTACAAACATGACCATATAATTTTAAAGACACAAGTGACTTTTTAAAAGAGCTTACCTGTTATATTTTCAGGCAAGTAGATAAGAGTATGGAGTTCCCACAGTGATTTAATAAACTGACTCTCTGTCAGGGTAGCATGTTTGGTACTAAGCAAACAGGGTCTGCTGTGTTTTCTCAAAAACACCCTCTGGGTGAAGAACTTTTTCTAATATACACTCTAAACCTACCCTTACACAGTGTCATGGCTTGGCCCTGTAACTGGCCACCACATAGAAGAGATCTATACCTACTGCTCTGCTTCCACTTGTGAGGATGCTGTAGACAGCTATTAAGTCTACCCTCAGTTTCCTCTTCTCTAGGCTGAACAAGGCAAGTGACCTTATCCAGTCATCATATGGCTTCCTCTCCAGGCCCTTCAGCATCTTTGTATCTCCTTTTGGACACTCTCTAATAGCCTTGTATCTTTCTTATATTGTGCACACAGGACTTGAGGTGAGACTGCACTAATGCAAAGTAGAGTGAGACAATCACCTCCTTTGATTTGGTTAAGAGGGCAATCTTGAGAGAGAGTGACACCAGCCTAATTAATCATTGTAAGCTGAAGTAATTCAAAGTCAACTCTATTTTGCGTTCATGATTTAATGAGATATGGGGAGTAACTACCAAAGCAATAAATACTGAAAAATATTATGTGTATTTCCATAAGAATAGCTTTCCTGGCTGTATTTCCTTGTGTTCTTYATTTGTCTGTACTGCAAACAAAGCCTATTATGTTCACTGAGTCAGGCCAGACAGGATATATAAACAGTACTCCATCTCTGCCAACTACGTTTGTAGCTTCGAGTGCTTTGCATTATTTATTTGAAAGTGTCCRTTGCTTAAACATTGTCTTTGACTGCATGTTTTTAAAGTAACAGGAGGTCTAGAAGTTTGGTGCATTTAGTGAAAMGTGAGAGCTCCTTCCTATAAATTTTGAGCTGCAATAATAAGAAACTGTCAGAAATRGTACTGAATCAAGTTCTGTATGAAAATGGTGACTGAGTCTTCTAAACAAATGGTTGCATGGCTGTCTGTGCTTCCACTTTCATTTCTTACCACTGTCATTTATATAGTGAGCATCTAACATGTTTATGTCATCCTTAGTTGCTTAGGCAATATAAAAGAAATTAAAACACATGATTCTGTGTTTTGAATAAAATTGCCTTGAWTGTAATATAGTTTATTCCATGTGTYATTTAATGGRAAGCTCCAGAAGATTATTTGAGACCCAGATTTCAAAAGTCTTGCGGATTCTTTAAGTTTGGTTTTGTGGGATTTATTCCTATATTAGACTTCTTAAAGAGTCCTTCAAGAATGTCAAGAACTGTAAAAAGATAAAAAGTCTTAAGCCAATTCCTCTCTGGATCCTGYACTGAGTTCTCCTGATAGAAAGGGGAATGTCTGGTGGTGGTTTCTGATTTTGCCTATGAATTCTACATTGGCTGGATAATAGTTGACAAAATCACTACACTAGAGTAGGAAATRTGAAATAATTCCATGAACGGTTCCCTAAAATTCCTATGGTCTGGACTTTATTGAAATTTCATGGCTGTTGATACTTTTTACCAGGGCAAATGTAAGAACACTTTTACTCACAATAAGTAAAATTGTTTACAATGCTCTCAGTATTTTACTGAGACTATTCAGAGGAAAGGTCATGATCCATAGTTACTCAAGGTATGGACTTCAGAACCTGCAAGAAAAGCTCATTGTTTCCTCAGAAGAATTTCTTAGTATTAGTTTGAGTCAGTAAAACAGGTAATGAAAGGCCTGTAAAATTAATTTAAAATAATAGTGTTTAAAAATGCTTGGAAAGCCTTTCTAGTTGTTTCATAATGGAAAACATAAATGTTTTATTTTGAGAGTGTCAGAATGTTTAACTCAAATCTAGTAATTTTTTTTTATATTTTTAAAACAATTTCCAACTTTCAAAGGAAAAAAAAAGGGGGAGGGTTCAGTTGTTTTTTTTGACATTTTGAAATGGTTTCTGTCATTTAGAATTCATAATGTATGGAAAATAAACTCTTAATCCTAGCAAAGCAGGTAGATCATTATGCTATAGAAATATGGTGAATACTCCCAAAGCAGAATACAAGAAAGGGATAAGCCTTTCAAATTGTACAAGTCTTTATCTTTCTATATTTATTTTATGTGAGTTTGTGGCATAAGTATAGTCCCTCATAAAAGACAGCAGAATACTTCTTTATTGATAATATTAAACACTTTTTCAAGATAGAGCAATTTCAGAGTACACCTATATCACTTAATTGCATTGCTCTTTATTAAATGAATGTGGTAAAATGCAATTTCTAGCAATGCCAAGGTGATCACAGGTGTGAGGAAGGCTTAGGAGAAAATAATAGTGTGATAATTTAGGGATAAATAATTTCTGAGTGTCATTTTGTTGAAATTGTTGGACTAAATATTTTCAAATAGGACAGTATGAATAAATAGGAGCAGTAAAGCTTGAGAATGGAGGAAAACATGATTTAAATTTTAGGTGTATTTTCTATATAAAGTTACCCATTTGTTTCAAGTCCTGTTATGTCAGCCAARGAAATCCTTATTACAGGATTTATACTGGAAAACTTCAGTGTTATGAGAGTGCTGACCTTAGRTTACTGGCAGGGTTTCCTGGAATACCCAATCTAAATAATTATCAAATGATTATACTAGCTGTATTTCAAATATTATTTTATCTAGAACTTGAAAATGGGATCATGAAGTTACTTTGTCCCAAATCCTTGATTTAACATAATTCAAGTGACTAAGTGTCCATGACTTTTCAAAAGAAGTTTTATRGTGCAGCTATAATATGGTTACCAAATGAAGGTGTCATTGGTCTGAGTTCTGTTGGAAGTGGAGATTTTATTGTGGTTACCTTTTGAGATACAWGTCTATCCACTTTTGCATTAACAACTTTTTTGTTTGGTTTCTTATCTTCAGTATATGTGCATATGATAGGTAAGACTGTTTGAAAATATGTATAACTTACTACAGAAATGAAAGACTTCACATTGATTCAATAGGAAAAACACACAGAATTTAGTACTGTCCCTAGGGTCCTGTCCTATTCCCATTTAGATTGACAGATACCTTCCTCTTTCTCTCTGTTAAAATAGGCTCAGGGTCACAATAAAAATTTGAGAATACTGAAGAGTTTTTTCTCTTTTCTTTAAAATTACTTCCACAGCACCTTAAAATGCCCTTGATGTTTAAGTGATTCTTCTGTGCAGATGAGAATTGCTGCTCCAGATAGCTGATAGTTTGATAAAAAAGAGCAAGTTACCATTCAGTTATAATACACCAAACAGACTTCTGTTTCTATTTTTAATGTTAAGAAAAATTCCATAGATATCCAAATACAGGTGGCAAGTTAAGGAACAAGAAGGAATGAAATATAAAGAAAAATATAAATAAACCATGGAACCTAATATCAGGGTCCCAGATGTAATACACTGATGACTATTTTATAGCCTAAATAATAAAACAATTTTTTTCTTCCAACTGGTTTGTAGGGTGAGTAATATATGCAAGGCTTGTTATTGTATCTGCTTGTTGATTTTTTTCTCTGTTTTTTTTCTCTCTTCATTCTACTTCATGGTAGTTTAAGCCCTAGGGATGCTTTGAATAAATATCTCATGGAAACACTGTCTCCAGCCACCATTAGAGAAAAGCAAATTTAAAACTCTGCAATCCTAACATTAACCTAAATGAAGCTCTGACAATGTGGTTGTCAAGTTAGTTGATTCAATGCATACCATACAATAATTTCCTCATACAAACCATATTATCAGACCTGAAGATACCAAGTAATAGCAACATTTAAATTGGTCCTTCAGTCCTTTGTGAAGATGCAGATTAGAAAAAAAAAAGGGAAATTATTTAACATATTACAAATCATCTTGTACTTGGGGTTCTCAGTGCTGCTGTCTGGAAGCAGCCATTCTCTGTGAAGTTGCTTGCTGTAAAACTGAAAATGAGAGGGTATATTTAGCTTGTGTGGAGAGGGTGAGGGGTAGAGGAGTTCCTTCTCTGAGAAGCTGYTAGAAGCTTACCCTTTGTTCAGTAGATCCAATTTCCCCCAGGGGAAARCTGGTCAGAAGCCACTGTAGCCAGAGAAGAGTGAGAATATGTGAGAGAAACAGCTCTGCAGACATCAAGGTCAGTGAAGAAGAAAGGGAAGGAGATGCTCCCAGGTACAGGAGCAGGGATTCACCTACATCTTGTGGTGAAGAGTGCAAAGAGTCCTCCCCCTGAARAGGAAGGAGTGGCAGAAAGGTGTGCTGAACTGACCACAGCTCCTATTCCCTCTCCCTGTGTGCCACTGGGGGTGGAGGAAGTAAAGAAAGTTTGGAATAAAGTTAAGCCTAAGAAAGTGTTTTACAATTTGGTTTTATTTCTCATTATCGTATTCTGGCTTGACTGGTGATAAATAAAACTAGTTTTCCTGACTGAAGTCTTTTCCATCCATGAGAGTATCTGGTAATTGATCTCTCCCTGTCCTTACCTTGACCCACAAGCCTTTCACTGTATTTTCTCTCCCCATCTAGCTGAGAAGGGGAGTGATAGAGCAGCTTTGGTGGCATCTGGCATCCTGCCACAGTGGGATCAGTCCTTGAATCATTGTAGGGTTTATTCTATACTCATCAAAGTTGGGGGTAAAGTCAAAGCACAGCATGTCCAGCATTGTTATTCATAGCATACAGTTTAGGGAAGAGCAGCAGGGGACATAAGGAGAGGTTAGCTGGGACAAGAAAGAAATTATGTTTATAACTGTGAAGAAACTAGAAAATCCTGTATCTCTTCTCTACTGAATAAAGGAAGTAAAGTAATGGCAGTGCAAGTCCCCTCATTGCAAGTTTTTTCTATAGCGTGTCTGGTTCATTTCATTTTAAAGCTATCAAAGGGATGAAGCTACAACTGGTCGAGAAGACTTTCCTCAGGGCTTGATAAATCCATCCTCAAGCTAATTCTTGCAGCTTGGTGTAAAGCATATTGCTGTTCCTGAGACTTTCAGACTCACTTGCCGGCTCTTGTGGTTTGTCAGTCCACAGCACTCTGCCTCTTGGGAAACAAGTGGATCCAGTTCATGTGACTTGTATTTGTCTGCTGAGCAGTCTCCATTTTTCACACTAATCAAGTTTTATGGGTTAAAAAAACAGATACTTTGAATTCAAGCCAAGCAGAAGTTTACAGCCTTGATTGCCAAATTTAGAAAAATCTGTGACATGAAGARGTAAAATAATCAGGATAGCCTTCAACATTTTTTCCTGATGTGAAATAGTTTCCTTTGTGYTGTTTAGGGTTGCTGAGACAAATCTTGGCCTTAGATCCAGGGGAGCAATATTGCTGGCAGACACCCCTTTGTGGGACACTAGACCTCACAGTGTGAGTCTGTAGCCACTTGTGTAAGGGAGGTGCTCACCCTGTCCTACGCTGCACTGAGYAGCAGGCATAGGAAGTGTTTTCCATCAGTTTACAAGGGATGAGGGTTCCCCTGCCTTCACCTTTTGGCACTTGTAACCTGTCTTGTGTTGCTTATGAGAGGATGCACAACATTTTCCTTTTGCTGACTTCTTKCAGGTTATTACTGTGTCTTGTTAGTCCATTTCCCCAGCTGCAGTGGCTTTCCTCTTCTCAGCTTTTCAAGACTGCTATCAGTCTTCTAAAATCAATAWGAGAATCGATTGTACAACTGTTCTCTTAATTTTACAGTCTGTACCATGTCCATAGCTTTCCATAGAAATCATGCAGGGTATGAATAACCCAGGCATCAAACTTGTCATTAATGGTGCATTTAAACTCCACAGTATTTGTTAGTTGCATACCTGTATCCATTTATATGAAACACTGATTTTTCTAATGTAAGGGGCCAGTTACTCACCTTGTCTTGTGTCTCTTAATGGTGAGAGTTAACACAGTAGATCTGTTCAGAGTACTGAGTAACATACCAGAATTTAGTTTAAAAAGAAATAGTCTATAGAGATGTGACAAAATCATCTACTTTCAGTTTTGKTAAGTTATAATATCTAGAGAAAACTCCTTTTGAGTGCCTGGAGTGCAGCAGYTTCAAGTACAGTTCATGGAGTCAGGGCAACAACTCACTTGCAGTCTGAGGATCAAAATGCCCAGATTAATATTCTTCTTCAAGMTGACCCTTTCACACAGAGACACTCCTTTAGCAATTAATTGATGTTATGCATTTTCTCACTRTTCATATTTGAAATATATTCTGTAGTGGAGGATAGATTGTGACCCAAATGTGCTTTATTTTTCTGTTTCAGAGAGGTTTATTGTATCCATTCCTGATGTTCTTGAAACATTGAGGTGTTTTGCTGTTTTGGGCCTGTTGCTAAATGCCAGGTAGCTTGGAAAGGCAGAAATTAAGAAGGGAGTTTGTCCAAATGGTGGAGAAAATGCATGTTAATGCATCTAATGAAATTGTCGGTCGTTACCTGTGTGCATTTGAGGATAATCACTYTTTTTTTTTTTTATTCAAAAAATGAAAAACTCAGTTAAATGTTCCGCTTGTTGGAGATTCAAAAGTGATAGTACATGGAGGTAAATTTACATTTTACAGTTGCTCTTGGAGTTAGTTTTAAAAATATAACTGAGTAAACAAAACTTCATTTGAAAAAAAAAAGACAAATTAGACTATTTTCTGATAATGAATGTCAGCAAAGCATAGCCTGATTCCTTGTGATAGGGAGAAATATATTTGCACTAATGTGCTTAAAAGGCAACTATTAGTTTTTAATGAATCTAAGAGATTTACTTTTTTAGCAGAGCTACTAAAATAACAATCATACATAAAGGAGTACTTCACACAAGCTCAGGAAATTATATTCAGAGATTTAGCTTGGGAATTTGGTTCTGGTTTKAAAGATAACGTTCATTTCTACATGCAAAAAATTGTTTAGTTCATTAGCATACTTTTATTCTGCAGACACTGAAAAGCTTTAATGCCCCCCAAATTACTTAGATGTAACTTAGTTTTATGAGTTATCAACCACTAAGGATATAAATAGCCTTATTATTATTCTCTGGTAGCTGTTGCAGTACTGTTCCAGAACACCACTATTGCACAATAGGAGGCATTTTAAATGGTGGTTTGTTCCTCACATTAATGTACCAGATAAGCTTGATTTTGAGATAATATAATACTGACTAAAAGTGGACCTATGGTTTTAAGGCATCTGGTGAAGTGCAGACTCTCACATTAAAGCATTAAAATGTGTCTAATGGGCAGACACTGCCCATTTTTTGTGTTTTTTGAAATGAGACTTTTGTTTTATAATCTAATGCTGCACCAGTGGAAGATTGGTGACATCATTTTATTGACTAAGAAAAGTGATCAGACCAAAATGTTCTACCATCATGTTGGATACAAACTTTACTTCCTCATATCTCTAAATAGATGAGTATGTGTATGTACAAAAAATAGAATGCCACTGGTGATGGCAAACAATGGAGTTGAAGTTATGAAAGCCTGGTGGAGGAAGCAGACATTTGGGCTGTTTCCCACAGAAACTCAGCTGGGTGCCACCGACAGGTATCAGTAGTAGTTGTTATATGGCTACACATGCATTGCACTTTGGGAGTTTCTCATAATTGAAGTCAGTCTCTTTCTATTCTCCAAAGAAAGTCATGACAAGCTGTGTAGGCTACAGCATAATATCAGACCGCAGGGATAAATGTCAGGGCATCATCTTCAGCATGGATTATTACTGTCACCACAAAGAACTCTTTGTTCTCTGCAAACCACTGATCTCTTCTCTCTGGTGACCAGTGACAGGACYCAAGGGAATGGCCTGAAGTTGTGCCAGGGGAGGYTTAGTTTGGATATTAGCAAAATGTTCTTCACTCAGGGGGTGTTTGGRCATTAGAACAGGCTYCCTAGGGCAGTGGTCACAGCACCAAACCTGACAGAGTYCAKAAGCATTTGGACAGTGCTCTCAGGCACATSGTGTGACTCTTGGGSATGTCCTKTGCAGGCCCAGGAGCTGGACTTTGATGATCTCTTCCAATTCAGAATATTCTGTGAAGTTCATAAACTTGGCTGAATGAGGCACTAAGAAACCCWCTCTTAACTTCAGTTTAGCTCTTCTTGTCCATTGCTTRAAACTTTATATTAATCAGGGTGAGTGTATCAGATAAAAAGTAGAAACTAGAGAAACAGTGTTAAAAATAATTGCCATGCTCTGGAAAGCTGATTAAAGGAAACTCAATGGCAACTTTGTAATTGGAAAATTTATGCTAAGAGTGATTTTTTTTTGTCTCTACTTATTATGATAGAAAAACCAAAATCAACGTGGTTCTAGAAAAATATGCTCTAAAGAACTGCTAGCTTTTAATACTCAAACTGTACTAAGTGATAATACTTTTCTGCCAGACTGATAAGCACCTGTACAGAAGATATAGATTGCCAACTAAATTAGTCTGGTAATCCTGATAAATTCATAGTGAGGTCTATAACATCTGCTAGGGGCAAAAATGTATTCTGTAAAACTTGCCTACCATCTATATTTTCAGTCTATGCATGTCAATCAAATTATTTCAGGAAYGGCTTTATCTTCTCAGATATAGAAAATGGCCTTAAAAAAATTCCTTCAAATCCATGTCCCTATATCTAACTTCTTCAGGGCAAAAGATGATTCTTCCTAGGTTRTGGCTTTGAAGATGACTGGGGCTTTCACAGTGGCCCCAGACTGGAAGTGAAATTTAAAAAGTGTTTGATCTAATCCTTCTCTTTCTTATTTTTATTTTTACTCTTTCCCTCTAAAGAAAGAGARTGTTTGAAAGTAATGGTGGTTGTATATAAGTAGCAACAGAGAAGTTTTCAGAAGCRACTGTGTCTTGTAGTGCAACAGCACTTTGGATTATATTCTTYAATCATTATTGCATGGCTAAAATGSATTCCTAAGGCTGCTCTAAAATGGTTTGCATAGTCTGGGTCAGTGATGTCATATGGGAATACAAAGGTGATTTTTAAAYTCAAGATGAGTTACTGATGGGTTATACATACACACAAACTGTATTTGTATTGAATTCTTGCAYAGCTTTGTGAATAGAAGTAGCAACGTTACATACAAAGGTAATGAACTCTCAGTATGCGTTCAGGTGGGCAGAATACAAGTGATTATATACTTTCATGAGAAATTCCAGCACAGGGAAAATTATTTCTTACAGTGGACACATATTTTATYCTCAGTACTTTGTTCTGTTTGAAGAACATAATCAAGATTTAGTGTAAGTATGTATGAGGTGTTGTTGTGTATGAGGCATCAAATGAAATTTTGAGACCTGACTGTTGATAAGGTATGGAAACCAACGGCTTGGCAACTCTTTACTCACAAGCTTCTTTGCAATCAATACTGCATTAAYCATTTAGTTTCTGCTAATTTAAAATAGATATTCTTTCAGGGACTGCATCCAGCACGTGAWGTGTGATGTAGCATCAGCATTATCATTGAATTGAGAATTGGAAGTAAAACCAGGAAATTTTAATTTGGCCTCCTGGAGCAAGTGTGGCATTTGTCTACCTGAGCTTAATTTATGCATGGTAAACTGAACTTTTTTTGTGAGACACTTTCCCTGGGAGACACCTTTCCTCAGACAGAAAAAAGAAATCATTCCAATAGAAGMACATGAGCATTGCAGTTCTGACTGAATCCTGCCAGATAGGTTGTGACAGAAAGCAAGCATAGTAGAGAGAGGCTGCTTCAATTTTTTTGTACAATATTTCACTTGCTTGTCCCAGGCATTTTGTTTGTGGGGGKTTGGGGTTTTTGGTTTTTTTCACATGAGCACAAAACAAAAATTCACATAAATGAAGTAGTTGAAGAAACAATCGTGAGCCTGAAAGGRGGGAAAATAAATGAGAGTGCACTTTCCCAGTATGATTCATGTTAACAGAGCATAATTTGGGAACTGAAGTCCATTGCTTTGCAATGTATTGTAAGAGAAATTATTTTATCATAGAAGTGGAAGGCAGCATCTTGGATGACAAATGTGTTCTTGTATGTGACCTTCTCCCACATCCTTTTCTTCAAAGTTTAAAAGGCAAGAAGCTGTCAGTAGAGGTAGTAATTATTATAAATCTGGTCCCTGGAGGTGCTTTCATCTGTGCTTGTATTTAATAAATCGTCTTTTCTGCCTTTTCCAAAACAATATTTGAAAGTCTTTTGGGCTTGCAGGTTTTTTTGCCTTTTTTTTTTTTTTTTTGTCTTATCCTATTGCAGGGCACATATCTGGGTTGCTCTGTTGGCTCCCTATGTTCTGCAGAAGTCTGTGATGGATGTTAATCCCTCTCTGTGGTCATGACTAAACAGACATGCCATGTAATTGTTGATTTCACTGTTTACTTTCAAGTCCTCTGTGTTTGGATCCATATATTACAGCTTATAACCGTAAATTTTTCCATATCTTTTAACCTAGTGATTTGTTGGTACTAGCAGCAATTTTTGAAACTACTCAATGTGTGTGCTACTTTATCAGTCAGTTAATAAAATTTGKGTTTTTTGAGAATGAGGATAAAAGCCATCCATGTGAGCCTTCCTGACTACTTTGAACAATTACTTCTGGGAGCTTTTTTTGATTACAGATTATGCTCYGTTCTTTGTGTTTTGTTGCGTATCTTGAGTTACTTTCTGTATACTATGCCCTTGGAGAGCACTTGTGAAGCAGAGGCAGAGGTCACATAACAACATGGCTTCAGCCATGGAGGTTTAAAAGGGCACTAAGCCCCATGTTTCTCTCCTCATTCTTTGAAAACTCTATAAAAATGTGTACCAAGTTGATGATTTTTGGAGGACTTATAAATCCAGTCACAGAGAAGGTGAATAATCACCAKATCTTGACAGAGGATGGAAAAAATAATTATGGATGTCCACAAAGATAAGTAGAAGGGGTAGACAAAAAAAAAAAATCCACTAGCAGTTGGGTTAACCTGTGCATTTGAGCAAGCTTACATGAGGAGCTTGTTTGTGTAAGTTTGGCTTGAAGGATGATCTTTATGCATTGGTCCAACTCTTAATTCAAAAGATTTTGTCAGAAACTTGTTTTTATATCCTCATTGGAGCTGATGTAGTCCCTTTTGTCAACCCATCAGGAATGGTAGTACCTGACATGAGACGACCCAACAAAGGCAGCAGATATCCTTCAGAGGGTTTTGTTTCTGATCCAGACTTGCAAAGACTATTTTGCTGAAGTTGTTTAAACTACAATCACATACAGAGAGTCTGGTCATGACTGAGACTCTGTAACTCAGTGCCATGACTATTTTCCAAATGTGTCAGTTATTCAGCAGAACTGTGTTAATTAGATGTGACAGGCCACTTTGTGGGTGCCTTCAGCTCCCTCTCTGCACACAGTACAAGTAAGGACAAAGGCAGACTTTGCCAAAGAATTCTGTGGTTATTTCCATGGCAACTATCTAGGTGCAGAGAATGTGCCTCAGCTGGTATAAGCCACTTGGGCGTTTCTGGGGGCTGTTGACAAAAATTAAGTGGTCAAGTTCTTGAAGAAAGTGGGAGCTGGAGTCTTCCCTGTCTTCATATGCACATACACTTAAAATTATAAAYCCCTGCATATTGTTGAAGCACTTTTAGTTGCCCAGAAGCAAACCTGTGATATATTTCTTTACAGCATATATTGATATATGCTCTGAAATTATTCTTTCTCAAATAATAGCTATTGCATATCTTTTGTAAGAGGACCTAACTCAAACAGACAAACTAAAAACATAATCCAGGATTTATTATAAGTACAAAACTTAAAAAAAAAATAAAGGACAAGTTTATTTACTTGAATTTGTTTTGCATTACTTTTTTCTTTTTAATGCTGTGGAAACTGAAGACGTTTCCTTTGAATTGTTTGAATTTACTGTGTGATTGGGGCTTTTCTTTTAAATTATCAATCTTGATGAAATAAAACAATCCCCCAAAGCATAAAGAATACTTGAATGACAATACTTGCAATGAGATCTGTTTATTAGACATACTGATATGTTTGCCCATCTGTACACTCCACTYCTTAGGAAGCTTCCAAAACTGTCTGGCATATACTTTAGCCATTGGAAAGTAGAATCCAAAATGGTGCAAAACATGTCCTCTTTAGCCAAACCCATGTCCCTTCTTGGACGTGTTTGTGCCAGAGCAGATGTGGTGTGCAGCTGAACAGTATTTATTCAATGGGAGAATCCAGCTGAAAAAATTACCCACACTGTGAATGCAGTAGAACCTTCATTTCTGTTGCTTAGCTGAGATCCACCTTACCAGTGAATCTGACTGGGGCATTTGCCAGAGTGTTGATAGGGGTGTGTTATAATCTTGAGAAAAGTAGCAAAATATTAGCAGGATGCTGTTACTTGCAACAMTACAGTTTAAAGCCAGGCCTTGACAAGGGGGATGGTGCTAAAAAAAAACTTCTCATGGCAATGTTCTTGGGTAGGCACACTGGATGTTTACAGGAGAGTTGGCTACAGACACTGCATGCTGGAAASAGTGCTTTACACACTGCTAACATCAAGCAAGATTTTTTTTTTTTCTGATCTGGTTTCCTAAACTTTAGGAGTTAGGATATAGAAATCTATCTGCCTTTGTTGGATGTATGTATTTTTTTGTATTAGATTATGAAATTCTATGCAACATTTRCTTACAATCCTCTCCTCCTAATTAAAATAGGACTTTCATTTCAGGCATTTCAAGCATTTAATTTCATTCAGGCATTTCAAGAGCTTCATTTGAGTGCAGGTAGAAGATAATCTTGGCTTGAACGGCTGTAAAATGCTTTCATATCTATAGATGTGTTCTGTGAGGTAAATGTGAGAGGGGAAAAAATATACTTTGATAGTGTCTGAAAATGCAGTTAACACTACCCACTACCATAGGTGTAAGTGTGAGAGAGAARGGAGAATGATTGGGGATGGAAGATTGAGAAGAAGAGAGAGAAATCAGGAGATGAGTTAAAAAGAGAGCTCCTGAAAATACTTTCAAATTCCTTAAAAAATAAACAAAATTTAAAAAACCCACAAGAAACAAAACATTTACTTAATGARTCAAATTACTAAGAAAATGAGTCATGATATTGGAAAAAAAAAAGCTTCCATATGCAGATACCTGGAAACGTAACCATATTTTTACAGTGAAAATTTTTAACCAAGGTAATTCTGCTGTTTCAGGATTGACACTAAAATACTGTGTCCAGAGGAAAGAAAAAAAATGTGGATAAGGATATATTCCTCCATCTTATAATTGTTATAAACCAAAATACTTATGCTCTCAAAACCATGTTAATTTATTTTTGCCTTAAAAGCTATGTAAGAATACAGCCTAGCATAGTCAAGGGCTTATGGGAAATAAATAGAATGCATTATATTGAAAATGGATTCCTGAGAAAGATCARTAAATGCTATATGCAGCAGAATGAAGTTATCAAAATGTAAATATTTTAAACAAAACAGAATTAAAAAATTTCCAAGATAAGCTATTCCCTCAAAGTACACTGAAGACATTTTCTAGTTTACATAATGTAATTAAATTCAAGCCTGAAGAATTTAAATTTCTCCCAAAGACATTATTGGCTAGGTGATTTAATGTGGTGATAAGGATGAAAGTGTAGCATRTCTGAGGGCCACAGGAGTTTTATGAAATTGCATTTGAAAGCTGACAACAATTGTTTACAAGATTTTTTTTAAACTGTTCAATAGTGTCATAGTGAGCAGACCTTTACTTTTATTAGCAGCACAACCCTGTTCCTGTCACAATTTGGGTCAAGTTTACCCCAATGTAACTTTGATAGTCTTACAAAATCCATACAAGGAGAAAATTACCCATTTTTGTCTTGTGAACACAGTGTAAGGAAAATGTGAGTCAGTGTTTTCTTACAAATAATAAAACCAATTTGCMTATATTCTTTCAGCATTGAGAGAGATTAGGRCAGGTTTTATATACACTTCCTCACAGTTGTWTTTTTTGTTCTGTGGTGGGAGATGCTGTGAGCCAAATGCTGCCACAGAGCCAAGAACTCCAGGGATKCAGCCTTTTTTCTGTCACTAACCAATCCCTCTTTTTATGTTTTAAACCCATATTTCACCTGCAAAACAGGGATATACTATTTCCTATCTTATAAAATCAGCTAGCAGAAACTGCAACAGCTCTTGCAAAAATATTATTATTGTATCATAAATGTTAATGTCCTTTGATTCTTTTATATTATGAGTGCATCAAGTCTGGTAAATTAGGACTTCGTCAGTCAGGTTACAGAAAGATTAATTTGGTGAAGCGTATCTTGGCACTGGTGGGGGGGAACACCTCAAAAGGTGACTATATTTTACTGATGATGAGTGAGGGTCATTTACCTTGCTCAGTTGAAAGGGTCTCTAGCTAGGGTTAAAAAAAGAGAAAGCTATTTGTATAGTGATGTTTCCCATTGGAGGAGCTTTACAGTCAAACTGTCCCTCTTTAAAGGATTTACGTGTTCCATAAGAATGTCATGGTGTGACCCTGGAATGACAGGGAGATGCTATTTATAGCATTTAGCCAGTCATCAGAAATGACTAATTATCCCTATTGGAATGTTCATGCTCTGATGACTCATGTAATMTGCCCTTATTATCTCATAATTTGGCTTTCCTGTTGCGTTCAAAAATATGTACATATGTGTAGTAGTACTTAACATCTGTCTTTCTTAAAGTTCTGTRTATTACATACTTTGCAATTTCTAGGTAAAACTATTGGAACTCCTATGATGTCCCCCTTTCAAGTAACAGGTGTTTCTTGTTCAGTCTTGCAGCTGTCATTTAAGAAAATCTCCTGGCAGGCTTGAATACACATTAGTCAAGGAAGGAAGATCAAAGGCTAATCCATCCGTAGCCTCTCAGATCTGACCTTCCCTTAGAAAATATTCAATGAAAAGTTAAAAATGGCTCTTTATAAAAGGGCAAAAGACTATAGCAGAAAAATTATGAAATATGAAGAATGAGCAACAGCAGGACCAAACCACCAGTTCATCTGTTTCTGAACTGGAAAATCAGATGAAGTAGTCACATAACATGTGAAGAAAAATCTGTTTCTTTGAGTTTGCTATTTAACTGTTGCTATGTATTATTTTTTGTAACTTTCTTCTCAAGAAATCCTGAAAGTGTTAATGATAAAATACCTTGAAACCTTGAAACTGTGGTGGTTTTTTTGTTTGTTTTAGGGTTTTTTTTGTGGTTTTTTTTGTTTGTTTGTTCGTTTGGTGGTTATTATTACTTCTAACTTATCTGAATTTCTAATATTCTGGATTTTATATTAAAATCTAATGCTAGTGAAAAGTAAATAATTATTAATTATTTAAAAAATATCAATATATTGTGATTCCCTTTACTGAGGCACCTAAGAATAGCTCACTTTCCCATTTTATTGCTTATAACAAAATTTTCAATTAGCAGGAAGSTGTCCACCAATTTTGTGATACATTTTCTCAGTTAAGAATTGCATTTTAATAGTGAGCTTGCATTTTTATCTCTGGGAAACAAATAGTAACCTAATAAATAGCTCATGTGGACATTGGGGACAGTTTTAATTGTCTTTATTCAGACCAAGGCATTTTTCTTTGGTCCTGCCTGTCTTTGGTGACCCATTGATGTAAGATGCATAACTTGAAGATCGTCTTCTATTGTTTTCTATGGTGGAGCCTTAATTTAAAACATTCATAGCATCAGACAGAAGTTGATAAAATCACTAACTTATTAAAGTACTCAGCAGGTGTCTAGGGGACAGTAATCCCAATTCCTGTAGTGAACGGGTGATGATGACAGGTAAAGCACATACTGGGAATCTGTGGGAAGTAATCCTTGCATAAGGTGGGCAAAACTTGCATAGGCTGCAGAATTGCTGCCTAGCTCTATATGGAGCTAATCTTCCCATCTCTCAGGTGGGGAATCTCTCTTTCAATACATATCTRCTTTATTCTCTAGCTCTGTCCAGYTTCTGTTKTAGGTCAGCCTTCCCAAGGCATSAGTTTCACTGAACCTTTATCCAGGGGACGACCATCTCAGAGGACCCTGACTAAAACCATGGTTCACTTTTATTCTTACCCTATGCATTGTTTGGGATATTCAATGAAAATAGGTTCCTAACCTGGCCAGAACAGTTATGAGGCCCAGAAGACAGAGCAATTACCAGTCATGACATTTTTTATGCTGAACAGCAATGGGTGTGAACCCACTGTGACTTTACCAAGAGYAATTCCTAACATTTATCATACTGTAACAAGCTAAAATGTTCAGCATTATAATTTAACTTCCTTCTTCTAATCAAATGTCTCTGGCATACTGAATAGGAAATAAAAAGTAACACAATAGAGTGCAAATTTTATCACTCCTAATTCTACCRTTTGATTGGCTTCATACCCAACGATGAAAAATAAATCACCTTGTTGAGGAGGAATGAGTGAGAAAAAAAGAGGAAACTGAAATCCTAGTGTGGCTTTTGACCTGTGTAGCAAGTTAATTATACACTTGAGAAAGCATCTAGCATTGYCATGTTACACTGCATGCATTTGTGTGTGCACAAGGCTGAATATAAATATGKGTGTATATTAGCATGYRTATATGCTTTATGCAACAGTGCACTACCTCGTACTCAGTACTTCCTGAATTTGTTCTTAAAGTCATTGGTTTTAAAGGATGTAAATGAAGATGGAGCATGGCCCAGTGGATTTTAATGTATAGACAGTTACCCTTGGTAAAAATAATTACTTAATTAAATGCTCTGGTGGACAGTGATTAAGGAAGGAAGTGGTAGATAAGTAATGAAAAGTGTATCAGTACAAAAAGTATCAGAAACTTAGAGAACATGATAAAATATCTTTAGTGGGTTAAAATAGGCACTGCATTAAATGGTTTTACTGAGGCCTTCTGTTTCTTACACCATTTTCCATGAAAGCTTTTCTGCCAGTGATGCAGTTTTCCATTGCACAAAACTAAACTGCCAAATCAATGCAACCCTCAAGATGAACTAGAAGTCACTTTTACATTGCAGTCAACTCTGTCAGAACATAAATGTTCACAAAATGACAATCACCTTCTTATATAGRGAGAAGATAGAGGATCTGGAGGAGAAGTGAGCATAGAAGTCCAGTACYCATCCTGCATCTTCTGCTCTGTTATCTGCAGACCCTTCCTCAGGGCTGAGCAGAGATGTGGACCCCTACAGCCAGCTCTTCCCCCTCAACAGTTGAAAGCTATTACACTATTGACAAAGCATGGTCTTCCTGCACAGGATGGATCCATAGGCAGTCAGTGCACTTGGGACAGTTGTGCAATATCTACAAAGACTAAAGAGATATGGCTGAGGCTTTCAAACCTAGCTGAAAYTCTTTCAGCTCTAATGCTCTGTAGAAATATGAAGTGAAGCTATGAGATACATCTTCATCTGTTGTATTCTGCTCATCTGTRTAGTGCAGAGAGGAAAAAATTCTTTGAGGACTTAGACCAGAATTTTCTGTCCCTATATACATATTTGGACACCTGTAGTAACTAGGCTTATTGTAAGTGTTACTGAGCAGCTCCATTTAGGCTGTTGAACGTCAAAATGATTAATTTTCTAAGGATGTTGGCATAAATACATTGTGAAGTATTTGTATTGAGATAGACCCTGAAAAGTGCATCTTGGAGTGGGTATATGGCTTTGGGAGGTAGGGTTTTTGTTCAGCTGTGGGAAACAGAATTACTTACAGGCTGCTATTATGGCAGGGTGTTTTCAAATCTGATAATTTATTTCAGAGGTATGGCAGATCAAAAGGAATCTGTACAGAAAAGAGATGTAACAAGAAAGGAACAGATACAGACAGGAGTTTTTTGCTGTACATGACATTCTAAATTAGAGTGGCAGAAGTCTCTGTCAATAAGATCAAAAGGTGGGAACAGAGATGAAACACTCCTTTTACAGTTAATTACTGTAAACCAGGTAGGATTGTATTTGAACACTATTGGCAGAGTGTTAAGAAGCAGTTACACCCTCCCAATTTCCCCTGGGAGAAGAGTATTGGAGCCTTTGAAATTAGAAGAAATAAATGGTTTCTGGATGATTTTAACATTCTTTTTCTGTTCACTGTTAACACTAAGTGCCTATATCACCTAACAGCAACTTTGTGACACGCTCCCATTTCTTTCTTAAAGGTAAGCATGAATAGTTTAAGTTAAAATATTTTGAGTTAAAACACAGGGCTTTTAGCAGACCATGTTATTGTAGGATGAGAGCTTGGTCTTTCAAGAGCTGTACTTTTTTTTTTGTGCCTGACATTTTTGAGGCAGACTTTTTTGATCTTTAATATTTTTTTTTTTTTTTTTGCACTGAGTGAAATGTTGAGGCACTCTGAGGTCATTTAAGAGACCAGGAAATTTCTCCACTCACTGAGGAAGCTAATTTACTGTTAATTCCTTAGGAGATAATTCAATTMTTCTTGAATAAATTATATGCTTGTGTTGCTTGCAGGTGTTTCTCATGTTTTCTTCTAAAGTGCTGSTTAGTGTTGCTGAGYGTGGTTGRTAGTYGTTGTGATGATCCCAGATGGAGCTCAATTTCAGTGGGTGTGGGTGATCTGCAGGGTCCCAGATTGTTTAAGGGATTTGGAAGCCTTGGCTGTAATTCAGCTGGCAGAGTGTGTATGTGAGCATGTCTGTAGGTATCTAGGAGTGAGCTAGGTGTCTGAGCTCCCCTTGGACTGGTCAAACTCCAGTCAATAGAGTTAATGGAGCTTGGAGAGTTACTTGGCTGCCCAAAGCTGTTGTCTATTTCCAGATGTAATAAGTAACTCTTCTGACTTTGTTGTTTACATCAGTTTGATCTGCTTTGACTGTGGTGGGAAATTRGACATCCAGATTGCAGGCAGGCACCCAAATAGACACATAAAACCTGAAGTGTCAGTCTCCGAGTCAAATCCTACCTGCAGCGAGATGCTGCTGATAGTTTCACTTCATTACAACTTGTTTCTTGTACTCTGCTGTGGAACTTGCATGTGTGGAATTGCAAAATGCTTACACCTGGACAGGCCTATAATGCTAGTGTGAATAAATCCAGTACAGATTTTTAGTAACAGTCTCATAAAAAGTTGAATACTGTGCTATAACTTGCATCCTTTTATAGCCTAAAATTAGYGTCTTGCTTGCTGCCATTGTCTTCTCCCCTTTTTGCATGGTGCTTTCTGAGAGACTGCATTTTACTCACCTGTGACTTGCATTTCTTTTGATAGTTTTWGCTAAAACAGCTTTTCCTTAAATATGAAAGAGGAATTCAAATGCARCAATAGTGTTTTCTATGAGATTAGTTCAACTGTTTCTGTGCCACTGGAGATGAAATTTATTCCTCTCAGATTACAATTTATCATAAGATGAGTTGCCTCAGGAGGCATCTGTAGCAGTGGCTACTTTAGTTGAGGTGCCGTCTCTTAAGGTAGCTAAAGCTGGACATGCCTTAAGCTCCTGCCTCTTCTTAGTTGCAAATGTGGTGCTGGCACCTTGCAATAGCTTTGAGTGCTGCTGCAAAGTATCTCAGYTCCCCAAAGCAGGAGAGAAGTTGTAATGTTGTGCAGCTGGCAGTGTTTGTAGGTCCTCCTGGCTGTAGCTCTGTGCTCTAGCCTTGCTCCCATTAATCGATCCAATATAGAAAGCAAACTGCTTTGCACCCATTCACACTGGGACTGCACATGCTGGCATTTTCCTCTTGCAGTTAAATACTTAAACCCACAGCTCAGTACCTTCATAATCACTGGGAAACCTAACATACCGCATTGCAATTTTTTTTTTCCTTCACTGAACAGCTATATACAGTATCAAGAGATGAAGGAAAGGGGGGTTTTGTGCTTGCATCTTGAAATATTTCCATTTAAGGGTATGGAAAGGGGCTTTTTTTTAATATTCTATAGGAACAAACAGAATACAAATAAAAACAGTTACAGATTTTGTGTTTCAAATTATTTCTTATAGGAAAAATAGGAGCAGCAATGTTTGGGAAGAAAAGAGCTAAAAAAGCCTTGGGAGGAAAATTGATACTAGATAACTAGAGGTCACTAGATGACTGAAAAGTTATTTCATGTTCAGAAAATGGCAAACTTTAACCAAAAGTCTTTCCTGGTTCAGCCACAAAATTAGCAGAGCAACTAGAAATTAAGGCACAACTTGGAACAAAATTATAAAAGAGGACTCAAATTGTAATAAATATAAATTAGACGTAAGAAGTATGGAAAATTTATAGAGAAAGCCAGAAACAGGAAATGAAAAATCTGTKGTTGGCAAGGCAAAGGACAATATAAAGGTTTTAGTGTATTAATAGCAAAAGTCCTAATCATATAAGCCACTAGATGGAGATAGTAAGATTGTTACGAGTGATTTGAAAGCGCCATAAGTGGTAAAAGAAATATTTTTGTCCTATATTTTGAAAAATGCTTGATGCAGTCTCCATGTAATGAGTTTGCTAAGGACCTTTCCTAAAGGCCTGGAGGAAAGAAAGGAAGATGTAAAGCAGCAGCTGCTTGGACTAAAGACTATTTAAAATCAATAGTCCTGGACAATTTYCACAATTTATTCATATGTGATCTGTTGAGGATATCTCCAGTTCTTTGATGCACCTTGTTGAAGGAAAAAAACCCCACCCAACAACTCTAAACCAAACAAGCAATAAAGTAACCCACCCACCACCCCTCCAAAAAAAAAAAAAACAAACCTCCCTACAAAATCCAAACAAATATTCCCACCTTAAAACATAGGCTGATGCCTGCACAGTTATTGCTTTGTTATAATTTTAAAGAAAATTAGGTGATCTCTAATTAATAATGTAATAAATTGTTATTTTATTTTAATCAAACACAGTAAAAGCAGGCACAATAAGTARATGATTTTACTATATACTATCTAGTTTTTTACCTGAGACTTGTAAGTTGATKGATAAAAATTGTTATAGAAACAATAGAAGTGCATAGTTCTGGCCAATTAATGGTGTAATCAGAAATGTARAATGCATCCATTCATAAATCAACAGATGCATCCTGTAACTCAGAGTGCAAAAAAAAATCCCGACAGTGAAATCTGTACCAAATTTTTTAGTATAACATCTGGATTTATAAATTTAAATTTTTTATTTGTGAGAATGCAATGTCTGGATTTGGTGATGAGTCCACAAGATATGTTGCAGGATTTTAGAGAGTGTTGGAAAGATGGACAGAAAAAGTGAAACACTGATTAATCATTCACCTCACAAGAGGTAGTGATGAATTGTCTGCTTGTGATGTGCTCAAACCCCACATGTTAGAGAAATTGTACTGAAAGCAGTACAGAAATAAAAGCAGTACAGAAATAAAAGGGGAAGAGGGAGAAGGGAGGGATGTTGGACATTGCATTGTCATCAATTCCAGTTTTCATTTTTGAGTAAAAAAAATTACATTTTGAGAGTGGGTGTGTTTGAAAATATATTTGACATGCATTCAGACGAGCTTCTCGGTCTTGTTGTTTGCTTTTAAGACCATATTTCTATTTAAAATTGTTATCAATATACATAGTCAAAGAAGCTTCTGCACCAGTTGTGTATTCATTCACATTTATTAACCTAAATCTTGTCCYGTGCTTAGAAGCAGAAGGTGACAGGAGTGGGCATTTACTGAAACAATTAGCATCAACAGTACCTAAAATGTGGCTTGGGTTTTATGTTGGCTACATTCTGTTTTTTGTTTAATAACTATCTGTGTCTGTGGGAAGGAAATTCAGAAGAATATGACCTTTCATTTGCTACATGTTATCTGTGTTSAAACTACAAAATACCAGAAGTACTAGCTTTAAGCTTAGAGAAAAGCATATTGTTCTATTTATATTTCTTAAGCTGTGTATGTAGAAAATCCCAGTTGCTTGAAAAGAGCAGTGCTCTAAGTACTGTTACTGAACTGATAAAGTCTGCTTGGCAAAGCTTTGTAAAGGCTCTCAGAATCAAAAGCAAGCCTGTTTACCTCCTGAAAACACTTTTATAGGAGGTTCTGGTTAGCCATTTCCAATAGAGAAAGGAGCAGTTGATCAGATAGCAGCTAAACTAATGAAAAGCATCATGGAAGTGACAGGAAGATTAATTAAGTTCCTCCAGTTGTATTCACGTGTTGTGGTACAGAGTTCCTTCGGGTACTGCTGCAGTTAAATGGTATTCATGGTGACAAATATTGCACATTTCCAGAAGTGACACTTCTGAGTCAAGGGTAAAAAACACATTTGGTAGTTTTAGCCCGTGAAGAATGTTCAAAACCATAGATGAGCCTCTGTGGTTGTTTAAAATATACAAATGTAACTTGCTCCTTCCCTTCTTATCCTTTAGTGTAACCTCAGGAGATTAGTAATGAATCACAAAATCTGCATTATTGTGTAGTATGTCTTAAACTGCTCCAGATGGCTTCAAAATAAAAACAAACCAAACTTCTAGCTGATGTATTTAGTATATTTGATTTGAGGCACAAAAATATGTGCTCTTGGAAACATTTTCAATTACTTTTGGAGGCTTASAAAACTGTGGCTTGTTTGCTGTTCTTTCTTTCTGCACTGTGGTCATTAATAGGAAGGAAATAACTTTGATACATARATTTCCAAATTATGTGGAAATTCTAGACCCACTTCACTTGCAARAATCTTTTAGTTTTGGGATGCATTCTATGAATTAATTGGCCAAATGTGATTTGGATTGTTTCTCCCATTTTACTTTCAGAAATGAATGTTTCCACAATAAATTTTTGTTAATAGGTCTCTCTGTTGACAAAATTTATTTTAGGAAAATCAGGACACCTCTGAGATGTATGRGATCTTTAAGCCTACTACACATAATGCATAGATTTAAAATGTTGTGTCACTAGTGTATTTGTTGACTGTTATTACACTTCTACCACCAAAGAGTTCCTCGATCTGCTTCTGCATGTGCAAGAGATGATCTTTGGTCAGCCTTACTGACTGGCATTCATCAAAGCCAGTTGGCAAGAGTTTGGGTATAAATCTAATTTTAGTTGCCTTCTGGGAGAGTTCAAGACTGGAAGAGGATTTTCCAGGAATCCTAGGGAA
The DNA here is from genome assembly GCA_902810485.1 of Alauda arvensis. Classification (NCBI taxonomy): domain Eukaryota; kingdom Metazoa; phylum Chordata; class Aves; order Passeriformes; family Alaudidae; genus Alauda; species Alauda arvensis. The sequence continues at coordinate 178,029 of CADDXX010000699.1, forward strand.
TTAACTGGGTGCATTAATATTAAATATTAATTATTCTCTGCAACAGACTTGCCTGTGAGTGGCTTTAATACTTACTATGGAAGCATTGTGTAAATCAGTGGATARATAAAAATCAGCAGAAAGCACAGAACAGAGGAGCTAGTTCATGAAGTGTCCCTCTGGCTCTAGACCAAGCCAGGTGTGGGGAATAACCTGTAGCTTTCCCAGGTGTGGAAAAATGTAGGGTATGTGCTGTACTTCTGGGCCMTGTGTGCTATCTGCTTTTTGTTTATTCCAAGGAGGTGGTGTGGGTTGTTCTGCATTTTGAAAACTTACCCTTTGTGGCAGAGGTTTTACCAAGGTGAGAAAAGGCAGAAGAACTCARGGTGTAGATGCTATTATGAAAAAAAGAAACAGGTTGTTGGAAAAGAGGATTTCAGGGAGTRGAAGTTGCTTCTGTTATTAGAAATAATGAGGGCTAGCTGGTTTAGAAGAAGGTAATTTTTTTCTTGTTATGTTTGTGCTATTGTTGAATCACAAGGGTTTGGAGGTTTCATTTTTATAGGTGAATCATGCATAAAAATATGGTAATTTTGYAGCTGACCAGGATCTGTAGTAAAGTTAAAATGCTGGTTAGCTTGTGCTGGCTTGTTGATGGTTGGGAGTTTGCACCATGGGCTGACATCATGGACTAATTTGCTCATTCATTCTGCATGATCCTGCATGCTCAGGCTGGGTCTACTCAAATCTCCAGGCACACATAAGTGTTTGCTGCTCCTGACTGTACTTCCCCACAGCTTTTTCGGCAAAATCCCCAATGCTTGCATTAAAACACCAGCCATTTGGAATTGCAATTACTAAACTAAACCTTGCTTTCACTGACAGTGACAATACCCCACTCAGGGAATAAGATCTATTTTTTTTGTTCCTTGCTTGAAACCCTACTTCTTTTTGCAGCTTATTAGTGTTGTATGTGTGTAAGTGAAAGCAGTTTGTCATGGAGTATGTGAATTTGGGCTGTGAAAGCTTTCCAGTGATTTTTCCCTCCTACCTTGCATTTCTGTAGTTGAAATGAAAAGAAATAGAAGTTCTTGTTTTAGTTTCTTTGGTTACTTTAATTGTATAGTTACTCTCAGAACACAAATAAGGCACAATAAGGAGGGAGGTCTTCCTCCTTGGTTTACATCCTACTGGGCAAAACAAAAGTGAAGGTGACATTCAGAGCCAAGTAGTGGAGGACATRTCAGTCAGAATATGTGGCACTTTGGTGTTTACATTTCCTGAGGATCTGACCTGYCATCAGACACCACCAAACTGGTACAGGTATTATAACACAACAGCCATTTCAAGAAGGGGTGTTTAAAGGCAGCATGGTCCTTGCCTGAGCACTAATAGCATATCCACACAGACACGARCCTTCTGAACTCATGGCATGAATCAGGAGGCATAATGGCTTGGTGGAATGTTGAGACCAGACTTAGTCTATATCTTGCAGAGTTTGACTCCTGGCAAAATAACCCCAAGCCTTTTTTTCTGTGATAGGGTAAACGCAGCTTAACAGGCMAATGCTGTGCCTGGGTGCAGACTGTTTTAAAGGACGTCACGCAGTGCCTCTGCAAAAGCACTTCAGAGCTGGAAAAGGAGCTGAAGGATTTCACAGAGAATTGATTCTCTGAGCTTTTACCCTCCGTGAAGGGAGAGGAGGGAATGCTTGTGCTGCAGAAGGCTCCTGATAGTAGCTTATACCTACTGCTCAAGCAACATTAGAGTGTTTCAGCTGAGATATTTTAAACCAGTCTTTGAGGATGATATTTTCCCCTATAGCGAGGTGGCCTTCTCTGTATTGTAAAAGTGAATGAGCATTGTAATGATGAAATAAAGGAAATGAATGTGCCAAGAATACCCTCTGTTACTTGCTGTCTGCACTGTGTAGTTGAAACATAGGCCATGATTTCTAGACAGCTTCTTTTTTTCCTCCAGGGAATTTTAGACAGCATTTCTTCACTGTGATTTAAGATTTGCTTGACTTACATTGTTGGTCAGTTTGACCCACACAAGAAGTTTTGATCCTCCTCCCTTGTGCACTGTGGCCTCAAAGTGCACTCCTGCACTGTGTGCTTTTCAGTTGCGAAGCAAAGCTGGTTTGGGAGTTTATGTGTACCATGGGTCTCTCGTTTCWGGGCTTGCCTCTTGCTAGGGGCATTTGAAATAAGAAAGGGCACTGAGAAAGGCTAGGTATCAGAAATGAATAGCTGTGGGACTGGCGGTGAGGGACAGGACTGAAATTGGTGCCCCAGTTCCCCGTCAGTGTTTRATCTCAGCAATATTCACACAGGTAGCGTGAAACCTCGTGAGGGCAATGCTGCAGAGGGCTCTTGCTGAGAGATGCATAGCGGCACTGTACACCAGGGCTCTCACCTCGGCTGCCGCAACTGGAGCGTTCCTTGGCTGCTGTGCTGCTGCGATAATTTTGCCCGAAGTGATTGGACCTCATGAAATAGTACTTATTGTGTGGTGGTTTTACAAATAAGAAGTGGAGCTTTAAATGAATTATACCTGTCATCCTCTTTCCTGTAGAATGGAAAGCATTCATCCAATTAGATCCTATTATAATGAAATAAACGTTTCAGCATACTGTCCATTATTTTATACCTTTATTTAGCATAAGTGTATTATCACTGATACATGCCAGGCTGACAGCAGGAAACCAATGTCCTCTATTGATTCAGAGARGAGACATATGTGCATAAATACAGACCGCATTGTCTTGACCACACTGCTGCACTGGTGGGTTTTCATATCCATCCCGAGGCACTGCATGTACATGGTGGGCAGTATTTTGGTGTTTCTTTGGTCTTTCTTCTTCTGAGGCTGCTACTACTTCGTATAGGACCTGGGGTTGTGTGGGGACCTTTTTACAACAAACCTAGGACCACTCCATGAGCCACAGAACAAAAAAATACCTACCAGCTGCTAATGACTTATCAACCTGRGCCAGAAAGCAACTAGAGACCTGGAAGGTGAAAGGTTATAAACTCCATTACAGAGTCTCGTTGTCGTATATCTCCTGTCCTCGYGCTTTGTTATTCGGGTGAAGAAATTGTAGTTTAAAAAAAACAGTTCAGCTATATTGAAATTGAACTACCTATTTGCTAGTTGCTTTTTAAAAATAGAACCAGACTTGTCTTTATCCAACATTTGGAATGAAATTGTTTATTGAAGTGGAACTATTGATTAAAAAAAAAAAAGTCTTAGGGGTACATGATCTTGCAAAGTGCCAGGCATCTTTATCTTCTATTGAAGTGGGGGTATTGAGGCACTCAAAGCTTCTCCTGGAGCTTGCCCTTCAAAGAAAAATACACTAACAATATATGCTTTGTCTTTCCCATCTATTATGTAATTGAGCACGTTATGTCACTGAACGCGTTTACTGCCAAGAAAAAAAAAAAAAAAGCCTGTACAATTTTAGAAGGGCTTATTTTTTTTAGTCCAAACCATAGTTAGGTTAACCAGGATATAAGAGCATGTCGTTGCGAGCSCGTTAAAGAAAAGATCTGTTTGTAGTACTCTTAGTCCTGATGTCACAGGCACAGCAAGGACATCAGAAGGAGGAGTCAGATTACAGTAAGAATGGGCAGTGCAGCATGCAGCCGGAGTAAACGCTAAATCAGACAGGGATTGTATCAGGGATAAGATTGCCTGCAAAGCGCTCATCCTGAGGAGGCACACAGCTCTCTCACGCTTCTCGTGCTGGGAAATTTCCACATAATGTAGAATGAAAAAGCTCTGTTTTACATGTCAGCCCTGTGCAGGAGCTAATGCTGAATACACAGCGGTGGGATCCTGACTGCATGATTAATGAGAAACATAATGTATTTTGGTAAGTGTTAACCGTGATGTAATTCTGCTTCTGCTCACATTATCAATAGGAGTGATTATTACAGATTTTGGATTCAAGAACATTTTGTGCTGGCACGCACCTAAAACTGACAACTGGGGAATCCTGCCGGCTGTGCAGTTTGAAAGGATTCCATTGTCTGGGAAATTTTCTGTTTGAGTGGGCTACTGCGTAGTTCTAGCGGTTTGAAAAACAAGCTAGAGAAGATGAACTCGTGCTAGGTTTGTTTTAAATGAACTTGTGTTTCATCTGCCGTGAGGGGATGAGAAATGCTTGTGAGGCATGGGAAGTTTTAGAGGAACTTAATGTAATGGACGAGCTGCTGCTGCACTGTCAGTGCTGAGGAGGCACAGCRAACCTCAGTATTTCATTCAGCTTTTAGTTTGAAGAATTCAAAGGTACAAAGGCGAAACAATGTTTTATTTGCAGTGCTGTGATTGCCGAGTACTCTGCATTGTGCACATCACCGGTGTGGAGTTGGCTCCGAGCATTCCACAAAATGCATATTATTTTAAGCCTTTAGAGGTCTTGGAGCTGTTAAATATTTGTGCAGAGTTTAGTTTTGTTGCTTGATGGAAATAGTCCTTCGGCTTACAGCTGCATACCCTAAAAACATGCTGGAGTGTAGAGCTATGTCTAAGCCATGTAGCGCTGCAGTACTGGGCTGGGATGYATGATTGCTATATAATGCTGCAAGTTAGTGCTGTTAAACAGCAAAGAAAAATAAAATAGAGAATTTGGTGGTGTGATAGAAAAATGCTGGTTTTGAGTGCTTGAAATCTCATCTAGTCTCACTGTTAATTTATAGCAGCATCATACTTAGAATGAACAGGGAGCAGGGAGTTGAAGGATTTCTGGGACATTCAGCAGCTTTCTGTTTCATTAAATATTGAGTCAGGAGTTCACTTCAAGCTTTAAGGGAAGAACTTTTATAATAGTCTCAGCCCTGTCAAAAAAGTACTATGCCTTGTGCCATGCTAAGCACTATCTTCTTATTTTCCTAAGATTAAAGACTGTGTGTGTATGTGTGTGTGAYTTGTCTTTAAYAGTGAAATACATCAATTATGAAAGCCGATAGATTTATATGTAAACTGTCCTAGCAGRAAAAAAAAWATACAAATTCCTTGAGTTGTCARAACTGTTCAGTGTCCCTTTCAAAGGTAAATTTTCAATGTTTTAGCTTTGTTACATTTTCAAAAGATTGAGGAAGAACAGGCAAGCATTATGGTTTTAGGTTTGAGTAATTTGGATTATGTCTCTTCACCATTGAAAAAGCCAGGTTAATATGCTATTCATTTCTTTCCAGTATTTTGTCTACCTTTAAGAGCATTGCAAGTGCAAGATAGGTTGGGTTTTTCTGGTTGTGGCTTTTTTTTTTTTTTTAATAATCAGTTTTTCTTGTGTGGGATTAGAAGTTGCAGTTTCCTGAAGTTATAGAGTTTTACAGTATTAGGTATATGTTAGCTGCATGGTATTTAATGTTTAATTTTTTTTCTCTGTGTATAATTTTCAGAAACATGTGATGGTGATCAAACTTTTTTTGGTGTTACTTTGAAAAATTAATAAGTCCTGTATCGTATGCTTATTTGTTTTCTGGTGCAACACAAGTTTTTAAATGAAAAGCACTGTATTGTGCTTTCTCTCTGCTCTGTAGGAAATTTCACATCTGAGAGCAAAGCTGAAAGTTTCTGTTAGGCAGGTTCTCTGTCTGCTGTGTTCAGTCTGAACTTTCCTTCAATATTAAGTTTTTAATGAATGTTCTTGTTCCTGTCTTTTGCATAAGAAAGCATGAGCTGGGGGATAATGTTTACCTGTGTTTATTCTGGGTATTTTCTTGCTATTCTGGGTGTTTTCTTGCACTGTCAATGAGAAGCAAAAGCATCTGTAATCTCACCTGTCCCTGTTACTGCACAAAGCAGTATTGCATTGAGCCAGATGAAAGCTTGACTACGTATGTTGTGCACCTACTTTGATTTCAAATTGGTGCAGCCATCACATAGACAATATTGGAATTTTATTTTTTCTGAGGAGAAAAAAGATACTTTAAATATTAATAAATAATTCTGTAGTGTTTTTTGGGGTTTGGGATTTTTTTTTAATCCATACGTGCAACTATTGGGCCACATAAGTATAGAAAGGGAAGAAAAAGAAAGCATTTCTGTATGTTTGTATGCATCTTGTTTGCTTTTCTGGGCCTTCTTATCTAATTGCTGCTGATGTAAGGTGGCATAGKGGGAATGCGTATGTGCAGCATTAAGGTTGAAATAAATACTGAAAACTGTTGCCACGGAAAGTAGGACCTAACCCTCTGACAGTATTATTGTTATAGAGCAAGTGTTAAGGTGTGAAGGGAGTTTTTTAACTATCAGAGAGAGAAGTTGCTAAATTCAGGAATTTAYCGTGTTTCTCTCTCTCTTTAAAGCTATAGCCCTCCAAGAAGATACTCTATCTAATATCCTACTATGTATATTTTACTATTTGAGCTGAGCCTGCAAATAATTAAACTCACTGTAACTCTTTTGAATTCACGAGCCTTTCTTTTACATTGCAACTGAATTGTGATGTAGTTGTTTTAAGAACTGCTAATTTTCACTCACCATGCTGTGCTTTTAAGTTTGTTATTTGGTCACCGTGGATACATTTGTTACTTATTGTATTGATTTTGCATTCATCGTTTCAAGTTGAATAGGAATATGGAATTGTAATAATAATAGTAATAAAAATCCTAGAAAATGATGTAGTATGTTTATAGAGTAAGCCAAAAGCCAATGAAAATAATAAATTCCTGTTAAGTGTTATCCTGTGGAGACGTTTTGCACTTAGGAACATACATATGTACCTCAGAGCAACTTTTGCCTTTATTTATCGCCAAGTTAATAATTTAGCATAGGATAAAAGTCAGCTGTGACCGTTCTCAGCCGTTCCGAGAGCAGGAATGGTGGGTGGCTCTCAGTGCCACAGGGCTGATGTTGCACGCTGATGAGGGGAAGCCTCCCCTAGCCCTGCTCAGTGTGAGGGCTCTGCTGTGGCTAATGGTCAGGGCTGCACCTCTACCTTAAAAGGCCCCACTGGCCACTGTCCCCTTGGTTTGGCCACCTCTCCATGGCTGCGCCTTCCTGGGCCTGGCAGCGCAGGCAGCCGCGGGACCTGGCTTGTCCTGGAGCGCAGTGGCCCCGCGGGGCTGGGGTGGCCAGTCTGGCTGGGGCAGGTGGGACGTGCTCTTGGCCAAGGGAAGGAGCAGAACTGCTGCTGTGTGTCCTGCACCACTCCACACTCCACGGCCGTGCAGCTGGAGGGAGGGCCGCAGTGATATTGCAGTTCTGGGACAGTGAGCACGGGTCCTGAGGGCTCGGGGAACCTGGCCGGAATCAAGAGCAAAGTGAATGCTTCACCCCCAGCACCAAAAAAGATTACTGCCCTCATACTTTGGCCTTACTGAAGAAGCACAACCCAAAAAACTCTAAAATTGAAATTGAAAAGAAAAGGGTGAGGGAAAAAGGAATATATTGTACCTTTCTTTTTTCTTTTTTTTTTCCCCTTCCCTCCCTGCCTTCTCTGAGCCTATTACTGTTTTAAGTAACTTCTGTTCTCAATGTTTCACATTATACAGGAAATTAATATATTGGTGTGGAAAATATTATATTAAGGGAAATAAACAAACAATTTTTGCCTGAAAATGCCATAACATTTCTGTTTGTATGGTGGGCGTTTTAAATTTCAGTGGAGTTTTTTCAGTCAATGTCACTGATTGTAGTAGTCCATCTGCATACATGCTACTATTCTGAATATCACTTTTTATTTCTGGAACACTTTCTTAAAGAGAAATTCRTGCTGGATGAGTCATGGAATAGAGAGAATACCACCCCCCCCACACACCCCAAATCTCATCACCTCTTTAAAGAAAACACACATTGTACAAAGCYGACTGACCAACTGCTGAAACAGGGTTTGTTGGGGGTTTTTTTTGGGGTTTTATTGTTTCAATGAAAATATTTGGTTGTTACTGATTTGTTTTTAGGAGGTTATAGTTCCTTCTAGTTTAGACGCTATGGAGGCCTTTAGTACCTTTTCTGTTTTCATTTAAGTCAGGATGAATCGGTGTTGATAAGGCTGTTCTTTTAAAATGTTTTGAGAAGCACTGATACTGGATTACTAACTGTGTTTTATCACCAGCCATCTGCAATAAGAAAGTATAGTKAATGTATAATGGATGCTGTGTGTGACAGAAAAATTCAGCTGAGCAAGCCAATGTATAGGATCTTGAAAACTGCAGGAGCCTGATGTTTATATTTGGAACGTTACAGCCTCCTGGGCAGTGAAGTTCATATCTTGAAGCACTGAATAATCACTAATGCATGTACATAATACATAATAGCAATTWAAAAAATCCTGTTTGAACTTACAGAAACTGCTCTGTGCTAGATTGTACCCTTTTAGTTTCTGTTACAGAAACTGCTCATTTGAAATGCCTCTGAGTACATCCAGAATGTTGCCTTAAATGAAAGGTCCTTTTGCCATTTCACAGACAAAAAAAAAAAAAAAAATATTATTCCAAGTGTAACTTTTCTTGTGGGTGACAGAATTGCTCCAAACCCAAAATTGGAATCAGTGGCTTCCTGCTTCATTAGAGAAGATTAGATCACAGTTGCTTCAGCTGAAGTTCCTTTAACAAAGTGTGTGTGCACTCACATGCTCATGTGAATGTGYGTCTGTGCATATTTTGACTGGGATGATTGTAGAATCTAATCCTACATTCTTTCCCAACAAATGTATTTCTTCTGTTAAAAAATTAAATTAAGAAGAAACCTGATTTTTAAAATTTTCATTGTGATGATATGTCTATTTTCTTTTTTTTTCCTAAAAGGCAATGAATATAAATTTTTACAACATATTTTAAAATAACGAGAGCCTTTGACTGTATTATATTAGAATCATATGGCTGATACGTCTCTGTGCCTTTGTGCAAATATCCTTCCATGTTCTTTTGATTTTGTTTYGTAAGCTAGTGGCAATTCTAGAAATTCTTGCAATTACAAAAATGTTAATCGGGTTACAGGAAACCCTTTAAAGATTTTGCCTCTCATTGCACTAAAGAAKATGGTGGTATTTGAAAAAGGAGTAATATATTTGGGCTGGGAAAAGGAAATATTTCAATTTACTATTTGATCATGAAAAGTTCTTGAAATACAATAGAGGTCATGAGGGCTTCAGCTTTTAAAAAGGAGATATTACATGTAATATACTGCAAAGATTAGTTTTGCAGCTGAAATTGCATAGATGATTGGTAACATTCAGAGAAAATGTAGCAAAAGAGAGAAATACCAAAGCTTGAAGTGGCCGAGATTGCACTTGAATTAAATTGCTGGGGATGAAAGTGGGAAGAAGCTTCCCTCTATTGTAGGGCTAAGTCATTAGATGGCAAAACCACATTCTGTAGGTCAGCCTGTATGCTCAGCTATTTTAGCAACACTTCTTTGAGAAATTCTCCTTAGGGGTGGAAAATCTAATACACAAAGCTGCATTACTGGCTCATATGCTTAGACCTTCTTGCTCATTTTGTTGAYCACTTCCTTAAGTTCATCAGTCTCATGCTCACAGCCATGTTCCTCTTAGACATTTTTTTTTCCTGTGTACATATGCACCATAAAGAGTTGCTGCAATCTTAAGTGTGGTTTGACAGCCTAAAGTGGTTGGCAAGGGTCTGGATCAAATGTAAGATATGAAAACGCAACAGTAATTTCAGATTGGAATTGTAAGGGAGGCTCTTATGAAAGTTCAATTACTGCACACGTTTGCCTCTTGTTAACATCTGTGATAATACAATTCTGTCTCTTGTGATGCTTAAAATAATATCCATTTAAAATTTCTTCAGGTTTGAAAAAATGGTAAGACATCTTGAGTCCTTATCTGCTGTTTAAACAAAAGTAAATTTTCTCTCTCTACATTTTTTCTCCTTTTTTCCATATTTCCCTCCCCTGCCATCTATTTTAAAGAGGTGGGGTTAGATAAATCTATTTMTTTTTTTTATACCTCTGCTAGCTGGCTGAACCAGTTGTTTGGAAATCATGAGAAATTCTTTCATCACTATGGGATAAGGCCCTGGCTCTTTTACCAAGCCAACTAATTTACTCTGTTTTGTAGTCCCTGCAGGTTTCAGAATTTTAAACCATAATGTACCACTTGCTTTTCAAGTAAAGCTTGAAAAGCYCCTGGGGTTTGATAATGTATAGTATCTTCATCTCTGAAGCAGTTACAGGAGGTACGAAAATGAGATTGACCATGAGTGTCTGCTAACTGTGGGCCTGGCYGCTTGAAATTTTAGCATATGCTTAGGGTCTCAAAGGGCTTTGGCTCATACTGGTAATTTTTATWCTGCGTGTTGTTTATGTATTCTCTTTACTACAATGCAAACCAGTGGTCTCTTCCCCAATTGTCTCCATCAGAAAACAAGATAGAACCTAAAAAGCAGGTTTATGCTAGAAACCCCCCTCTGAATATTAAAACTGCTTTCTTGAGAACAAAAGGAAAAAGCTAGGCTTAATTTTCTCTTTGAGTATKACTTCATAGTGATTCTCTTATTTATTTACTTTTATGCTGTAATTGAAAAAGCAGATGGACAATTCATTCAAATGAAAGYCATGAAAATTTCCTCAGCTTATTTTGTTCTTGTTGACCTTGTTTGCTCAGTTTGTTTACTATGGAGTCTGGTAAGTTATGAAGATAGAGGGAGGTAATGGCTGTGTTTTCCAATATTGTTACCCATCATTGCACTAAGGATCAATACTGAATTAAAAAAACCCAACAACAACAAAAAAAAACCCCAACAACATAGAAAACCAAGTCAAAAAACACAGAACCTTGACCAGATCTGCMACTGTGAATGCAAAAGGAAGGAGCAGGTGGAGAGGAAGGCAGCCTTGGCACTRCAAGTAATATCAGTGCTCTTCTTGCTAAGCCAAGTCATTTTTCAGTAGTGACCTGAGGGTCTACTGTCTCTATAGTGCAATGTTTAGCAAATTAGGTTTTGTTTGCTGGTATTTACCTGTGATAGCAAATCCACTCACCTCCTGTCAAAACCAGCAATGTAACAGGTGCATTCAGTCTGCCAAGTATGTGACTATTATGTAGCAAGCACTCTGTTTCTCTGTTTTTCTGTTATTACTGGTAAGTTGTGCTGCTGTAAGCAGCAAATTTTTCAACAGTGGAGGTTGYGTGGCAATGTCTGCTTTTAAAAAAAGTAATAACTTTGCAGACGTACATAAAACTTCACATAATCTCCTATTTAACTTTGCAATTCCTCTGTTTGTAAAGGACAAATTCTAAYGAGCCAAACAGGCCATAAAAAGTGGTGTATGCATATGTAAGGATATATTTAAATCCTTTTGCTTTTTATCTCCTTCTGACTGAGGGCATGGTAGCCACATGAACATGGGGACTATAAAGCCACTGAACTTTATTATTTCTAGCATCCTTACATGATTTTAGTACTCAAGACATGATGTAATCATTTACMAATATTTGTCTCGCCAATCCTGACCACAGTCTGTCTGCCTTGTGAAACTGGTTGTTTGGTCCTCCTTTCCACATGCACTGCTAGGGCAGTTGCAACAGCCTCCTAATAATACATTTAGATTCTTAGGCTTAAATCTTAGTAGCCCTGAGTACTTGGGAGCTGCATTGGTCTGCGTGGTGTGATTTTTCTCTCCCCATTATTTCTTCATTAAGGAAGGTTTCAAAATAAAAACTCGTTTTTCAATTCTGTTGAGTTAAGAATTTTCATTACATTTATAAATTCCTAATGGTTTTTCCTTTTTTCTTTCTTTTTTTTTTCTTTTTCTCCCAATCTTTTGCAGTATTTGTGTAGAACGTAAAAGATATATATTCTTACATAGGTGTAGGTGACAAACCTACTTAATGCTAGTTAGCAGCCCATCCATATTAGCATTTAGCTCTACACATTCTAACAATGTGTGCAATGGGTTACCTGCATGAAAACATGCAGGTTTTCAAGGCTGAAAGRATCAGTGGCCCTAAATAGAGACATTACTGCACATATGTCGCCACAGATCTGCTCCTTTGTGTGAATGAACTTACCAGGTGTAGTAAACAAACACGAAAAGGCTGAAAACACAWTAAAACACAATCAAAAGCAACACTGCAAATCTCTCTAGGAATGTAGATACAATCAAAATGTGATTGTGGAAAGACTTCGAGTCTGTGAAATGTATGTAGACTCTGCTGGCAGGGAAAGGCAGCAGGGTAAAGTGGGGTGGCCTGCTGCAGCAAAATGGTACCTGGCAGCACCTCCCTTCACAAGCACTCTAACATGAACAAACAAAACTTCTCTGTTCTGCCATAATGGAGCAGAATTGTCATCATATGATATCATCAACACACAGGGAAGAAAATACATTTAAATAGTCTGAAATTAACATTCTGAAGGCCATGAAAGATGATACTTTATGTCACTGTGAAGCTGTGTCACTGTGAACCCAGAGACCTCCAAAGATTTCAGGAAGAAAATGCAGATGTGTAGAATATTAATTTATTTTTTATTTTTGCTTCTCATTATCCCCTGCCCTAGTTTTAAAAAAAAGAAAACTCAATGTATCCGAAAGATTCAATGTAGTGATGAAATACAAAACTGTCTTAGGTAGGCAGTCTTTGATGATATTTAGCATTGAAAARTATTAACAATTAGTACTCCTAAAATATCCCTCAGTTTATTTGAACAATGTTTATGTGATTTGTGTAAGTTTTTTGTGAATTTCAAGTAGGAACATTTCTTCACGGGAGCATTCACAAAGATAAAAATTGCTTGATACTTTATTGTAATTTATTATAGGAGGGGTTTTTTTTGTTAAAAGCTATGCCAGCACATTTTTAGCAATACAAAGCTCACTTTAGATTCGTCTGCAAACAGAAATATTGCCATCTGACCTCAGTATATAGTCAAATGAATGATGAATATTTTATATCAAATATCTGTTTGAGAGATTCCAGCTGAGCTWATATCTTGCAAATCACAAAGATATGAAGAAATAATGGTAATTGTAAATTGTTGGTCCTTTCTAGATGATCACAGCAGTAGATGGCTAATGCTGTCAGAGAATGTTTACCATAATAAATAAGTTMATATTTTAAGAAATCCTTGTGAGATGCCTGTGATGGGCAGATTTACAGTTTTTCTGTCTCTGTGGCCAGATTCTCTTCTAGTAAATAATGTAGGGAGCTGATTGTGGTAGTAAATTAGTTAAGGTAATATTGATGGTTTGTCTGAAAGAAGTTGGGCAGCTTTTGAAAACTATTAGTATAATGTAAGTATGGCAACTGCTAGCAGGTATCAAAAAATGCTCTTGCAAGTTCAAGGATCTTTCAGAAAAAATTGTGCTTTCCTCACTGATACTGTTTTTACTGAGTCAGATCTGTTCATAGAGAAGGAGGAAGTTTCAGAAAGTAATTATTATTTGTAATGAACTGTGCAAAGTGTTGGACTRTGCTAACAGATTTGCTTGAACTCAATTTCTGGACCCAACATCCTGGGAAACTTCTRTGACCCCCAGAAAAGTCAGAGTTTCAGCTGTGCTAGAAATAWTAAACTAGACATAYTCTAATTAAGGTAACTGTCAAATAATTTGTGACAGTTATGTTAGAGTCTCAGTCATTTCAAATGTGAGTTAAATGCTCTTTARAATCTTAAAACTGGTCATCAGCAATGTAGTCAAACTCTGGCAGCCAGTTGAGCAGCGGGTATGGGGAGGAGGCAGCATGATCAAGTGATGGTGAAGAATTTATCTGTTTGGGTTGCAGATCCTCTTTAAATAGCTGTTCCCTGTACCTTTGCCAAAAGGGGCAATGAWTATGATGGAAATATGAGCTTGAGTGGTTGGATAATTTCAATTGCATTGGCCTCATGTGGGGAGCCCCACCTTTGGGAAGATGCATCTGCAGGGGAACGTGATGCTGCTGGTCTCGCCAGGGAGGAGATATGAACACCTGTGGGGCAAGACTCTATCATTCCCTTTTCCACCTCAGCTTTGATGRTTTCCATAGAAAGGCTCAGGAATCAACAGGCAATGAAAGTTGCCCTCTTTTTTCTTTTCTTCCCCCCAGGAAAGCTCTTTTCTATAAGCTTAGCATGCAGCTTTCTACTGCAARCATGTATAGTCATTATTGTTCTTATTAATTCCCTTTACCAAGTCATCTGTGCCAAGGATAATGTGACTTTCTTAAGTCAACTGGACTATTTAATTCTATACACTCCTAGGCCCAAAACAATTCCCTCTTACAYTTACATCTGCAAGGAATTAATCTATATATATGTAGGATGGTGGCTTGCAAGCTTTCCTGGTTATGTACAAGTTATGTAGATTATCTCTTAATTCACAATAGTCCTATTTTTATTTTAGTTTTATTTAGTTTCCTGGGGGCAACCRCTCCAATGCCTTGTTGAACTCGGATGTCTCTTTTGCCTCATTAGCGCACATTATTGGCAATATCGTGAAAAAGATCAAGATAATTCAATGAATAGTTTAGTAGTTTGTGGTGATTGTCCTTCAGTTAACAGTTAACAGTTAGTTAACAGACTACATTAGTTAAGCAGAAGAGCAGCAATAAGAGAASTCTGGGGTTTCTTATCCTCCCCTCCCTCATCCCCCACCCCCTCACTAGCAGAGGAGGCTTAACATTTTTCTTAGAGCATTGTCTCATACAGCTCTGTTGAAGTTTCTGACCACAAATCATATCAAGCTATCATTGCTGTGGGTTTGTAGCTCAGCCAGAAAAAGCTGCATGTGGGAGAAGTTCATTTCTAGTCTGCAGGATTTTGACATTTGCAGTTGTGTGTCTGGARTTACTGAATGGACATGTATTAAAATTGTATATGGGTAATAGTTTCTAGTGACAAGGAAACTGTAATTTGTAATTAGAATGTTGGTTTGACTTTTGCATGTGTCATTTTGGAAAGGCCAAATAGCATCATACTACTATAATATATAGCAAATTTGAAATTTATAAAGAATTTTAGGGGGAAAGAGATAAAATCTTGKACTAAATCATGTCCAATAAAAGGCCAATGCCCATGCTGTTAGAACAAGAGCACAAAGTTAAAATATTCTCAAAAAAAGATTTCCATGAAAAAAAATCATAGAGCTTCTAGTACCCTTGGGGGTGTATATGCATTTACTGCTTTACATGGATTTTTCAGTRTGTGATAGCTCTAAGAAATAGCTCATGCCAACTTTTCRTAGCTTTCAATGAGCAGAAAGAATCTTGAAATCATGTGAGGTGGTAACCCTAACACAAGGGGCTTTCTAGTAGTATTTTTTTTTTTTTAATTGGGCTAAAACCAACTCGCTTACATCTGCAGAGGAAGTTGTAGGTAAACACTGAAGGGTCTTATAAATGCAAGAAAAGGATATTTGGTTGGAACCAAATTCTCAGCAAGTGGTCTACTTACTTCAGGCTGTCAGACACTGAATTATGCTGACTTTTTCCATTCTTTTTTTGCTGTTCTTGGGTTTCTACCAGTCTTGGTAGTCTGACTTTACCAGTTCAGTGGCATGACCAGCCCTGGTCTTGGCAATGCTCTACAAAAAATATGTTGAAAAATGCCCAGTGTAGCAACCTAAAGATGAAATCTGCATTGCTTTATTTTGTATCCCTGCTGCAATGTTCTTCTRCATGCAATTTTAAGAACTTCACAAGAGTTCTGTTAATACAGTTGGTGCTTGACCTTGGACACAGAGATTTATTTTACTTTCGCAACTTTTGGAAATGTAAATACTCATGTAGCTGAACACCTGGGTCATTTGGTGCTTTCTGTGAACTTAAATGGTCAGTTAAGTGAGAAACAAAATAAAAGTTTTTTTGCCATGTGGTAGCAACAGAACTACATAGCAACATGAAACAGCTGTCTGTGCTCTAGGTTTTGTCAATGTATTTTAAGTAAAATTTAGCTGTCTGAAGAGTGTAATAAAGAAATCCTATCACTCCCCATTTAAAATTTATCTATATTTAGACAGGATTACTGCATATACTGCCCATGTTCAAGTGAAACAGAATAGCCAGAAATACAGGTTTGGGGAGTCTTGGATAATAAACCAAGTCTATCTGTAAAGCAGAAACAAAGGCAAAAGATTTGTGAAGCTACTGATACCCTGTGTTCAACTTATAAAGGCAGAAGCCATAAGGTCCCAGCCTAATGTAGATATGTGGACAACAGAACCGTGGCAGCATCAGTGGTTTAAGGCTGAAGATGTTTGTGCAGATCTTGAATTTTGTCATGGTTTGGCCAATGTTGCTGAAATTTTCTCAGCGTTTCAGGTTAGCACGCCCAAAGCATTCTGCTGTGAATCAGGTGATTTATGTTTAGTTGCAACTCCAGATCTGTAAAATTGGCTWGAGCTGAAGCTCTGGAATGCAACCCTTATACAAGCAAGCTGTGTTTGGTTTCAGGTTTCTTAGAGGCTTGCATGCAAAATTGCCTCATTACTTGAACTGATACCTCTAATTAAGCAGATTCAGTGTGCTGCAATAATTGTCCTTTAGTATTTCAGCTCAAACTAATACCCAGTGTAACTCCCCTTAAGCCACTGGAATCATATAGAGACATAGGCTTCTTCTCAGCACAGTCTTTTTTTTTGTAAGATTATGGGAATTTTTTAGTGCCGTTTCTAGATACAGGAAGTGTGTTCTTGTCACAGGAATCTTTCTGATTTTTTTAATAGTGTTAGAAAGAAGAGATACACATCATCTTGCATCTTTGGCAATATACTTAGGGTATCTTCATTTTCATCTGATGTTTATAGTTTCATCATGTATACATCTCTTCTGTATCTTGGTACTTCRTGGGTTTGTTTTGTTTTTAAAGAAAACAGTGCCAAATTCTGGATTATACAAGCAAGTTATCTTGTATATAGTGATGTGGGTTGAGTATTTGGGGTTTTGATTCATCCTTCAAARTCAGCACCCTTGGTAAATTTTTAATCCTTTTTAGTAGAATAGCAGATCTCTTTGTTTAAAGCTCATTATTATGGAACATTTCAAATGTTTAGACAGATGGAATCATGCAAATTAGAGATGGACCCCACTCCTGCATGCACTTGAAGTAAAACATAATTAACTTTTCTGATGTTGTTTCACTGATGTGAGGGATTGGAACAGTTAAATATGTGCAAAAGTATTTGTAAGATTGAGGTTTTTCTGTGGCTTAGCAAATCCTTGCATTTCTATAGCAATCTGAGAATTGGTTGGCTCACTTCACTGGTTTAATATAATTTCATTCTTGGAAATGTATTGTAGGATTACCTCTTATGGAAAGCAAAGATGATTACAGTATGTGAGGCTCCCTTCACTCCTTAGCGGCAGAGTGGGAGGATGGGAGGGGGATCTTGCTTGTCTACACATGGTTCCATTAAAGGCTCTTTGCTCTTGCATTGTCCTCCTTGCTTCTTAGGTTTTGTAAGGTTCTGCTGRTCAGATGAATATCCCAAATTCATTAAAATTCAAAGGTTTAATTTTTGTAGAGGGAGTGACTTGCTCATCTCGAGTCGTAAAACCATATTGAGAAATACCTGAACCACTTGAAACAAAACTCAATTAGGTAACAGTCTGTTGACTGAATTGAGGCATTACTTTTCTATTTTAATGTGAAAAAGTAATAAAAATATTAGAAATGTGTCAAGTGCTGTGATGCAAAAAAGTTTAATTTGATTARGTCTTCATTCCATATAATTGAAGCAAAGTAATGCAATGACAGCATGAATCAGAGCAAATATATATATACATATTGCATACTCAATAAAGTCTGGAATTATAATAGATAGACTTAAAATTGTGAAGCTGCAAGACCCTGATCCTTCTGATCTATGGGTTATTGGAAAAGTGTGCACTGGAATTTTTCTCTTCTTGGTACTGTAGTCCATTTTATCATGGTTACAAGACTTGGTAGAAATGCCTTTCAAAAACCCACACTTCCTTTAGTATCTCTCAAGTAACTGTGTAATGCAACAGAATCAAAGTTATGTCTTTCATTTTATTTTGTCTTTCCAACACAGAAAGCCTTAAAAATWAAATGAAACATGGCAACGGAGACTTATTTTTTCTGTGGAGTAAGTTTTAGTGCCTTAGGCCCAAGGCTTGATACTTTGAATACCTTGGAAGGAGGTAGATGAGAAATAATCTTTGACTACAAAAAACTGAAATGTTTGAGATGGGTTGGTTTTATAATATAAATGGCCTGTTTCAATATATATTTAGAGTTAGCTCAAGAAATTCTGAATTACAGGCCATTAATAACTATAAGGGAAAAATCAGTAAATGCCTGATTTGATTTTCGATGCACACAAAGTGAAATTTTAATAGTTACGTATGGCTAGAAGCAAATATTTTGAGTAGATTGTATGAGCAAGCATGGCTCTCTCTAAAAAGTTACTTAAATATTTTATAACATTTTTCTGTGTTTGGTTCCTGGAACAGGGGCTATGAAATTTTAAGATGGCTTGATAGAGKACAAGAACATAGCCAGGCTGACTGAAGAGCAGTCCAGGAAAGGTACTATTACTTGAGAGTTTATCATATTTCTTTTTCTTTAGAGAGGATTTCAGGCTGTTCCTGGCTTATGTAAAAATGCAARAAAAATAGTATCTGTTCCTTCAACCATGCCTTGGTATCCCTAGCCAGCAGTGAAATCTGCACAATTGGTATGCAGACCACTCCTTGCCACCTCTCATACCCCTGCAGGGGGTGGTTTTGCTTGTGGAGTTTTTGTTYGGTTGGTTTGTTGGGTTTCTTTTCCTTTTAGAATTTTGCCCGTGTCAAATGGTAACCAAGATACAGGGGATACTGGTCTGAGCCTTCTGTTTACAGCTGCAATCTGTGTGGTCAACTCAGGAAACCTTACAGTATAATATGTGTCAGAGCCTATAAAAATTTCTTYGCTTTTTGCATGAGAAAAAGCTCTGAATAAAGTGAATTATTGCATGTAGATTTTTCATAGAATAATTTCACGTCACGTGATAGTAAAACACACTTAAGGAACATCAGGATAGGATATGGAAAAAACTAAAAAATCATAACCATACAGCTTAAAGAAATATGTACATGTTAACTCAGTTTGCATTTTTGGCCCACAGTTTGGGCTACTTTACAGAAAATTCTTATGTGCAGTTGTGTAAATGTAACTGGATTGTAATCAATAGAATTATCCACCAACACAAACRATTTATATTAGCTAGGGGCAGGGATTCCCATTCATTAAATCTGTGGAGGACAAGCCTTTCTCTATTTCCGTAGATGCAGCCTGGAGCATCCAACATGTCATGGATTAGATAAATTGGGCTTGACATGCCTGTGTTTCTGGAAAATAGGACAAAAATTTCTTTTGTCCTTTGTGTCTTGTCTGCAAAAGCAGTCGTGCTTTTCCCCCACCTATAGAGAATGACAGGAGATGATTTTGCATGCTTGAAAATTTTTTTTTTAAATTATAGGCATATTTTACATAGATATTTGAAAAACAGACCTGCCAGCATTTTCACAAGAGTCAAGAGGACAGTCAACCTAATAACTGCCACATATTCCAGCTCTCATAGCATTTGCCTAAATCAGCTCCATCAGGTGTAAGCTTGCCAAAATTGAAGTTTTCATAGTCCYTTTTTATAAATAGCCATTTTGTAAGAAGTTCTTCACTGTAAAAGAATCTACTCKCTTCCCCACAAAAACACTAGCCCTGAGGTCAAGGGTTTTTTTGTGGGCTGCTGGAAACACAAGCTAAATTCCTCCGTGAAGTGAATACACATTTACACAGATCTAAACTGCTCCAAAATGGTATCATTGTGCACATCTCCCCAGTGTAGTCAACAGCCCAACTATTGGGACATTCCCCTTAGGCACTGAGGACTTACAGAGCCGGCTTCAACATGTGCCTTTGATTAAAACACAAACCTTGATTTCTTAAAATTTTTGAAACTTTTGAAAGAATTTGTTTTTCTACATTATGTGTGAAAGTGTAGCTTCCATGTAGATCTGAAGAGAAGATAAATTCTGACAGAGCTTTGCAACGCAGGAAAAACTGAATTGTTGCAGTTTTCTCTTCTTGTGCACAAGCAATTGCATCTTGAAGCAAAGCATCAACCAAATTAGCACAGAAGAATAGATTAATTATCCGTAACTTTGTAATTGCAGTGGCATGCGCGATCCCGCAGCCTGATTCAAGGATTAGTAAAACATGGTTTCAAACTGGTCCTTTATGACAGGGAATAAAAATGCTTATAAAAGTGAGTTCAGAATAGTCTGTTTTGTTTTCCCTGTTGCAGAAGGGTCATGGTTGGGATCTGTTAGTGAGAATGAAGGTAGCCTGCTTGGGCAGTGGAGTCATTCCTTTGGAATTTGTGCTTTTTTCTTTCTTTCTTTTTTTTTTTTCACATTGCAGCTATGCATGTAGAAGCACAATTCCACTTTTTTTTTTTTTTTAATGGAAATAAAAACACTTACCAGGATAAACTGTGAATTAACACCTAGTTCTGTGTTAACTGTATTCCAGCATATCATATGAYGCATGTTTATCTCTGTTTAAGAAAGGGAAAAAAAAAGTAAAATCATTTGAATTGCACAAGAGCAGCATGTGATTGCACTAAATAATGTTTGGCAAAGATGTAATTTGTAGATACAATGGAGTTACACAATTACTACTATTTAAGTATGCTATAACATGTCCTATTTAAACTTTATTAAAATTAAATATGTGACTGGATATAGAATTTCCAAAACACAACAGTTTAATTGCTTCTGGCCAAGGTTCAAAATTCTCCCACTTATTTCCAGCATCCCATTTTTTTATTTCCCATCTTCTTTTGCCTTCTGCCATCTTACTTCCCCTCCTTTCCCCTCCACTTTTCCCTCTCCCAAACTGGCTGTGAACTCCTTGCCCTTAGCATTTCTTCAGGGTTTTGTGCTCTATCAGCAAAAGCTCTCCTTTCATGGCTCCCTTGCTGAGCTCAAAGCTCTGTCCTGCAGCGCAGGACTGCTGATCATTTGCATCCCTGGCTTTTTTCAGACAGATGAAGAATCGCTGACCAGTTTATCAGGACAGCAAAAAGGTTCCTAGCAGGTCAGGAGTGGTCTGCAAATTCCTGGTGAATTCCTTATCTCCTCATGCTGGAAGGCTGCTCTGTTGTTTGTGGTCACAGTTGCGTCTTGTGTGAGTGTTCAGCTTGAACCTGAACTTTTCTGCAGTGGGCCAAGAAAGCAACATCTCATGGCAYGGCTCCATTAAGATGTAAGCTGACCTCTGTTGCTTAATACTGAGGGAAATGACTCTAATCTAATCTTCAAGTACTCAGGTACTTTGTAGAGGATACAGATATTTTTCTCTCCCCAGTACAACAATTTACATTCTTTTTTTTTTWAWTKRCYKSTWAWKRAAAWYCMRGGKWWKGTCAGGGCTGTCACAGTGCRTGTGTGATTTGAGACAGCATAAAATTCTGTCCTAGTAAGGTTCAAACTTAACCGTTAACTAAATATTTTATCCCTCTCTTCCCCTGTCTCTGTGGGGACAGCAAACTGCCAAGCACTGTCTGCTTTTTCTTTGCTTCTCAATACAAAGCATGGGTTGTCTGCTAGGAAAGCTTCAATTTTGCACCAGCTTCTTTTTYGGAAACTCTCGGTCACAGAGCCTCAGGCTCTTGCTTTTTGCACCAACAGCTGTATCTCCYGAGGACTGGACTTGTTTCGTTTCAGTAAAGTATAGCAGAAGTTTTATGAAAAGTAATGGRTTGGGGTTTAGAGACAATTGGGCCATGTGATGTAATAGGCTTTTTTTTCCTGGTTTTACATCCTGAGAAATAAAGATGTTTCTGTTTGCTGTTTTGGTTTAATTTTCTTTAAGAGTTTCAGGTATTTAATTCAGAGTAGGAGTTAAGATATTTCATTGTTGSAAAAAGTTCCTGAGCCAAATAATTTGAAGTGTTTTTTATTTAGGAATATATGCATGCAAGAAAAATTATGATATGACCTCTAATTTATCTTAACAAGTATCTTTCAAACCACCATGGACTGAAAAGTCCTTTATGTCTAGGAGCCTATTCTGTAAAATATACTTCTATCAAGTGTGGCAGTGTCACTATCTCTTAGCAGCAAGTCCTGTGTTTTTGGTTCCATTCTAATTTTTCCACTTACTCTTTTCCCTTCCTACCAAAGATCAAAAACATAATAATTTTAAACATATATGTGCTGCGTTTTGTTTTTTTTTTGTGAATCAAAACTTCTGAGACTGTTGTAGTTTCTGATGTATTGTGCAAGCATTTTTGCCCTTRTGCATGGGAAAGAAAAATGAAAAATGTGATTTTTATTTCAATAAGTATSTGTTTTTGTCACATACATGCACATAGGCAGGCCTGTGTATGCAGCTCTGTGAGGTTTATTCAGGAGGGAATCATGGTCCAGGRTATGCAACACTGGCATAGGTTGACAGAGGAATTTTCATGTCCATTGTTGTGTACTGCTTGTTAGAGCAACAGCCAAGTGCAGCTGCAAAGCCAGAGGCTTTCTGTCACTTTTTTTTTCTCAATGCACCTCTCTCCTTCCTTCCCTTCCTCTCACTCTGTGGATCTACATTTGACTTTGCTCTTTTGGCTTGGATTCTGCCATCCTTCTCCTAACTTCATCACTTTCTGAAGTTGATCTACCTGTTGTGCARTTAAGCAACAGAGGTTTGGCAGCTAGCAGAAGAGTGAAATGGTACCCTGGAAACATGCAGTAACTTGTCATTAAGTTCCACTTACTTTGTACCATGCAGTTACARATGTGTAAAAACACTTTCCAGTGAATTATTAATGCTAAATGGAATTATCAGTTCTAAACAGAAGATGCATTGCTACACAGAATTATCTTCATAGAGTTTACTAGTGGAGTGTGTCCATTTCATGACATTAGTTTACATATTCATCTCAGTCATACACTTGTTTCATTTCGAGTAGATACCAGAAGTTAATCGTTATTTCTTCCCCAAACATGTTTTTGAAAAATGGCTCTTTTAAAGCTGATAATATATTCATCGTATTCAATATATTCATAAAAAYGAAAAATTCTTTGAAAGTCTGTTTGCAATACGGTGTTCTTCTGATTAATAACCGTTGGAAATTTGTGCTCATACCATAAACATGACCTTTATAAAACCATCAKAAAAGTCCAACTGCAGAATATGCTAGGTCAAAGACTTTTTTAAATGTCAAAAAGTGTAAAGTTTTAAAATTAATGTGATTTTTATAATGCTTGACTGATGCTTGTATTTTTGCTTAGCTTATTTATTTGTGGTGGGAGTTTTTTGAACCTTTGTGGTTAGGATCTACCRGGAGACTGTGACCTCAGAAGAGCACCCTTTGGGCTGTGTCTTAATAGCCTTCAGCAGTTTCTTCCTTGTGTTTCAATGKTTTGATGGGGTTAGTTTGTAACCACATTTTTGCTGAACATGRTCTGGTAARAWCCAKTATCTCTCCAGTAGAGGCTGCAAGCCACATACTGACCCACTGGTTAGGAGGCATCCACGATGTCASTCAATAATGCTGCAATCAGTTCAACACTGTCACAAAATATGTTTATAGGCTGAAAGGTGTCGAGAAACACTTCACATGCAGTTTTAGGGAAATGCACATTTGTAACACTTACCCGTSCTCTAACTTCAATGGGTTTTAGTGCTCCTCTGAAAACACCCATGGCTTCCCTCCTTAGCTTGCATCTCAAGGTAAATCTTTCTGCTGCAGGCTGGAAATCATGCAATGGTAGCTGCTTTATGTGTGAATAACTAGCCAAGATTATTGTGAAAAGAAAAGGAAAACCTGTTTTTTATACAGAATCACAGAATGAGTCAGGTTAGAAGGGAACACAGTGGATCATCTGGCCCAATATCCTTAGTCAAGCAGGGTCATCCTAGAGCACAWGGCACAGGACTGCATCCAGATGGTTCTTGAATATCTCTGGTGAAGGGASATACCCCAACCTCTGAAAAATCTGTTCCAGTGCTCAGTCACCCACACAGTAAAGAAGTTCTTCCTCATRTTSACCTGGAACTTCCTGTGCATKAGAGGCCCAYTGCCTCTTGTCCTATTACTTGACACCACTAAGCAGAGCCCAGCTTCATTCTATTGACACCCTCCCTTCCAACACTTATTTACATTGGTGAGGTCYCTTCTCACCCATCTTTTCTGTCCTGACATTACTGCATGATGGTAAAAATGTCTCTGTACATTTCTAGCTCAGTCTGTGCAAGGCAGACGTTTCACTTCCTTGAATTCACTTTCTTACCAAAGAAAGTACAAAGTAATATAAAACATAAGTAGTATGGGAAGAAACTGTAAAATAKAGCTGGGGATACATAGTTTGCCAAAAGAATATAGAATCATTAGTGCAGATGTAGACACATTGGAGAACTCCTCTTCCCTCTAGCATTTATGGCACTGAAGAAAGAACAAGTTTTGACATTGTCTGTGAGATCATTCAAGTCTAAGCAAAAGCATGTTCAGTTTGCTAATAGCCTACAAGCAGGAGARGCTATTACAGTGCTCAGAGCACTAAATTTGGGGACCTAGAGGTCAGGTCTGCYACAGATTCCTATGTAAGCTTAGGGAAGAAGGCTTTTGCTGTCTGTCCTAGGTTCCTAGCTGAAAAATTGGGATAATCTCTTGCCAGGTAAAAGTGTCCAGAGAATTAATACTGGAATTGCATAGAGAAAAAAGTAAGGCTGCTGGGTATTTAATATTTGATTTTTTTTTTGTAAGATAAATAGAAATTAAAAGCTCCTCCATTCTCCAGAGGGAGGAGAGGTGAGGTTCATGGACATTCTAGTTTGTYTTGCCCAGAGCCATGACTTCCAGTCATGGGCTTTCTGGTTCTCTGATGTTGGCATGGTTGGCACTTGGTATGGGCAGCTGTTAATAAGCATGCTGAACAAATCGGACAATTTCTAATTGTTTTCTTRCACTAGAAACAGACAGAACTTTACAGAAAGTAGAACATTCATTTTGGGTCATTTAGCTTTCAGTGGTCCAACAGTTTCCAATAGGGGAAGAAAAATCCAGATTTGTCTGACCATTTGCAATGAAAGCCCAAAGGATTCTGAAGAGCTCAATTAGGTAGGTCATGTTGCTAAAATAAAAATTAAATTGCACAAGGGCAGCTTAGTCTCTGCCCTTGTGCAATTTAAAATCCATATAAGATGTGGCCCATAGTGAGTTAGATGAATTCCTTGCTTGACAGTGTTAAGTACTGGAGTTCAAATCATGGTTTTTCAGTAGCTGTTACGTAAAAAACACCAAAACAAAACACACCAGTATTTTATTCAGTAGAGTGTTTCCTGGGGTGCATACCATATTCTAGATATGGGGCAAAAGAAGTGATACTTTGTGGGGTTAATGGGGGCTCTGACATTAATTRCCCTTGTGGCCTGAGGTGGGTAAGATGTGCACAATGCTGAGCACTTCAGTCCCTTTCAGTCAGACTGGACTTCATTGTCTGTAAGGTGGCCCAACTTCCTGTAATGCAGATGATAAAGGAAYAGGAGGGGAAAAGGTAACAAAATGKGAGCAGAAACCTGAGCTTGTTTAGCAAAGTAAAGGAAATAATGGTAGGAGATAGTGGGTATCAGAGTACGCATGCAAATTTGTCTCTTCATTTTCCCAGCCCATCATCATAATAATAGTTTCACAGGTTTCTGCATAATGAAAAGAGAAATTTACTTCTCTGTATACCTAGAGGAGTACATTCTCCAATCAAAATTATTGGGATATAGGATGTTTTGTGTTTCAAAATGTTAGTATGTGTGAAAGAATAGGCTTAAAAAACACCACTGTATGATGAATAGCTGCAAGCTTCGAAAACTAATAATAATAATAATAATAATAAAAAAAGAATTCTTTTTCTGAACCAGCTCACTTTGCAGGAACCAGAGAATAAATATTTTCTCTAGAAAAAATAATACTTTGAATAGCGGCAAATGACCGGAGTTGATTCAAACTTTCCAGGTGAACAGTGTATGTACTGAAAAATGCTGTCTATAAATAAACAGTGGGTACTGATTTGTGCCAATCTGGAATAAAAAAGGAAGGGAAGAAAATATTTTTGTAATGAGTCATTTTGAATCGTTTGGATCTGGATGTTTGTAATTTGCCAATATTTAAATAATAAACACAGTTAATTATCTAAGTAGGAGCTATAGGGTGTCATTTTAGGTAAAAGAAGAGTTTCAGCTGACACATGGTGGGGTTTTTTCCCTCCCGTAATTGTCTCTATTTTTTTAAGTTTGGTCAGTGAACTGAAAAATCAATTACTCACAGATCTCTACAACTGAGACAGTGTTGTGCTCATCCTCTTCAAAGGGACTAGCCACTGCTAGCATTGCTAACAGCAAAACCTGTGAAAAGAAAGCTTGTATGGCCACACAGTGTACCTGATCCTCAAGCTGTCTCAGGAGGGCCAACRGGATCAAGGCTGGTGTGGTTGGAGTCCCATTTAGAAGGCTCTTCTTTTCRAGTGGGCTTCAAATAGTTAATACAGCTGGGTTTTTCTTTTCTGGGCCTAAGAGTGATTGTATGTAAAAGTATTGTGTTTAAATGTGGCTATTGTATTTAAAWTTTTTTCACWTTATTAAATAATGAAAGCACTCTCSAAAAAGAGTCCATGAGCAATAGTTGTCTGAGGYCAAAAGCACTTTAASATTTTCAGTTCTCCTTCTAAAAAAAATTTAAAAAAGGAAACAAACCACTCAAAACAATAAAAAACCCTTACAAGAATCTGAGTTCTTAGAGATAAATGGTCAGAAAATAAATTTTCTGAGCAATAAATTATYCAGAAGCATCATGCCATTTGTTTACACCTWATCTYTTTTCAGTTCATATGTAATAATATSTAACCTRTAMAAATTAAATAKTCAAAATCAAAAGTTCRTTTCTTTATGCACATAAAGGTTACAGGTTGCATGTTAGCTAACTTACTGTATGCTGAGTTCATATTTTAGTCACTACATTACAAATAAGTAGTGTGGTGATCAAGTGAGGCTTATTTTTCCTTGCCAGGTTAAATCACTGGTACTACTTATTATGGAACTGAATTTACCTTTAAAGGYATGATTCAGCAGTTTTGAGAAAAGTATCTGCTGTAAAAATTAATATTACCATACAGTAATAAAATGGAGTACCCTACTGACTATGGTCCATGACAAATTACATTAAASTAATTCCTAAAAGCCACGTCTACAAATCATGTCACATTTTCTCTGTTAGATCACAGAGAAGTTTATTCTTTCAGTTTTGGATGTCTTAAAATTTCCTATGTTGTCAGATTCCCTGGAAATATAAATGTGATACCTGGTATTTTAGATGATGGAGGAGCGTTATTCACCATGGATAGCCTGCTGTTTTTAAATGCTTATGTCTTTATTGCCTTTTTGGAAAAATCCCTCCAAATATGCCTTTTCTTTGGCTCACTGGCAAACTTAATTCATAACAAATTAAAAGTTCTAGCTAATACTGAGTTATCCAASTGTAAGCTTATCAACATTTATAAGATAGACCATGGGCTCCACACATATCCTTTCCCTTTTATACTTTAATATGGCCTGAGTCAGTGTTCTTCAAAATTTTCTATGAAAGTTCCTGTTTTGGCTCAGGCTCTCTAGGATATATTTTAATGCTTACTGCATGTGTACGGTTAGATATTAGGATCCTATATAAAAAATATTAATTATAGCTTTCAAAGTTATTTTTAAAGCCTCATAGAAGTCAACTTTTCAGTTGGAAATGCAGTACTTTCCCAGCTGCTCCACTGAGTCATACCAGCTGAAAGGCTCTCTGAGCTTTTGCCAAGGCAGAATGTGTATATTTTTTTGACCTCAGACAAGTTATCAAGAGAGGTGTGAGATGGGTTGTAAAACATGGAAATATCCATATCTTAGAGAAACCACTTTATGATCCTGAAAACCAACTCAGACTCTAGGAAGGAAGGGAAAGGGTACATTAGTTTAGTGTCTTTGCTGTATTCAAAATAACTTTGCACACAGACAGAAGGAAAAAATTGCAAAGTAATGAAGGAATGAAAATAAAATTCTGCAGAGATTTGCTTTTTCACKCAGTGTTTATGATGGTAATAGTTAGTGATGGAAGAACTGCAAAAGATTTAGATTAATGGGGTATTAGTTTAGAGTTTCTGCCCAGTTTACATACCTCCAAGTTTCAAATGCATTGCAAAAAAGTTATCTACATTTTTGTGTCTGCAAAAGCTGAGCTAGATTCTTCCTTAGGAGAGACTGTTTGATAATGCATCTTGTAATTCTTTTTCTGGAAACTAAATCTGCAGTGAAGTTTAAGCTTGAAGGATTGGGAATGAGGGTGTGCATGAGGAAAGACCAGGCAGARAAAGATGTAAAATAACTTTCTCTATAGCCAAGTCACAAAATATACCAATAGGTRGTTGCCAAATTGTTGAGCTGTTTTTTAGGGAACCTGAAAAATGGGGATTTTGGCCTGCTTGAAAAACACGAAGGAAACTTCRTATTTATTTTCCTGTATTAAAAATCACCCTGCTATATGATGTCTGTTTACTCTAGGGCTATTTTGTTTGGTTTGCTTTGTGCGTATTCAGTTTTTGTGATTCCCTTAATCCAGATTTTAGTGTCAGTATTTACAGCTGTTTATATTCTTTACCTAGCACTGATCCAAGGAAAATTTCAGGTGAAATAGGCACAAAAATTTAAATGGGAAACTTTCTTTTCAGTAAGTGCTATTTCATTGAAAGAAAAATTTTGCCCAGAATGTGTTAACTTTTAGTGAAGAGTTGTCACCAAGAAAAAATTGTTAAGATAAGATTAAAACTTAATTATTTTTAATGGCACGTGGTTTCTTTCTTTTTAGAATGATTCTCATTTTAAAATCTATTTTCAGTTCCATAGTGAAACATGGTCTCTAGAATCAAAATGGAATAGAGGGGAAACGGGAAAAATCCTACATCAGTATTTGTTCCCATTCATAATCAAAACAAATAAAATGTGCCAATTCCTTGGGGAATGGACATYTAGAGGCCAGGTCAGGAATCATCTCTTCATCTGTTTCTGTCATATTCCCTTGGTTTGGGCAAGAAKAGTCTTGTACTGATGAAGTTCATATCACCAGTGGTTTCAGAAGGAGAACCCACTTGACTGGGCTGTGTCACCAAGAGCATGAACCTCATGTTGTGCACATGGCTTTGTAGCACGTGGGCTGTCTATGCCCAGAACATGCTGCTTCATTGTAAACCAGATTACTCAATGTGTCTTGGTGTTATGAGGAATGGGTCATAGAAGAGATCAACAAAAAACACCTCCCCAGCTGGTTTCAACAGATGGCCATATAATACATACTTTTGGGTACATCTTGCAGTGCAACCCAAGACACCAGTGGTAGCACAAAATGTCTTGCACCAGCTGGAGACACATAACTGCATCCATGTTCAAAAATGTRCTCTTTGATTGACATTGGAGGAGTTCTCAAAAAAAGTCTCAATGTGATATAGGAAGGGGCAAAGGTTTGATGCAAGCTTTTCTCTAAACTTGTATGCTCACACTTACTTTGGATGTATAGCTAGTGCCTCTGTCCAAGAGATTATCTTSCCTGTGATTTAAGTTGTTTGAAAATTGAAGAAATACATTATTACTTCAAATTTGATCAAAATGCTGAGCCAATGAAGCTTCAAAGTTGTWKTATTCTTGTTCTCCCTAAAAAGAAAATTAAGGTAACAATATTGTTGTGAATTTCTCAAATGTCTGAACATTCATCTCCCGTTTAGAATCTGATTCTCCTCCTCCTCCTCAGAAAGACATGAGACTCTAAGATGACTAACTTGTAAGACTGGAATTATAAAATACTTTATTATCCTGCCATTTTAATTGTAGCATGCTCCTCATAAAAACAAGGTTATCTATGTGAACTTAAGGTAATAATAATAATAATGGGCATCAAGCACAAGCTGTGGACAAARCCTATCAGTGTTGTGGGATTTTTTYCTAGTTTTATTGGTCAGTGTTATCCAAACCTYACTGGTAGAAAGCTTATAAAAAGGCTGATATTAAACCTTTGCCCTGATTGTGTGTTGGTCAGCAGTGCTGCATCTGCTCATGGGATACTGTGGAGGTCTTTGTGGAGAAACTTATCCTACCCAACACCAAAACTGTCATAAGCAATTTTATGCTTCTTAACTGTAATCCAACATTCCATTACACTTAGAATTTATCTGTGTACACTGTTCAAGAACTCTTCCCAGTGGGCTTCTACCCCTCTCCATCCCTCTGCTAATGGATTAAGTATGAAATAGTTAACACTGGCATTCTCAAAGGTTGTCCCACCTAAGCTGTCACTAAAATGGTTGCCATTGCTTCAGTTTTTCTGTTGCAGATTCTAGACTACAACTATGTGCATGTTAAATGGAAAGAGAAGATAATTTTTGCAGCCATAAACATTAGAGAATTTTTCTAAGCAAAGGCTCAGATTTCATGATGCTCTCACATGCTCCATCATTTAGGAACATGTCTGACACTATTGAAAAAACGGAGAGCAGCTGTGCTCCTGAACATACTAATTTTCTGTGCCACTGTAGCCAGGACTGTGGTAGATTTTAAGCTCTGTTCCAGAGGCTCTGAGTCCCAGCCAAGGTCCTGCAGAGCTGGCTGGATTTTTCCATTTAAAGCTTGTTCTYGTCCCCAGATGGCTTTGCATCGCACTGGCTGGCAGCAGCAGGTGCGTGAGTGCCGAGTCATGCCACAGGAAAGGATCACAGAACAGAAATATTTCATCCTCCATGGCTTGATATCTTAAATGAGTTTGGGATACCAGTGCTGTTGCTCTAGGTAATCTGAACCTGTGAAGCTTTCCTCCATAACATTGGGCTAATATGCCCAATGAACTGTGTCCCCCAGCACAGGTGACATTTCTCAGTCCAGTTTACACTTGCATTTGTGAGGTGCAGAATGTTTGGTAAGCCTCAAATTCTTTGCTATTGCCAGGCAAATGTTCACCCTGAAATTTCTGTGTGATTCTGTTCAATCTCAGTTGCACTCTGTATTTTTTTCTTTAGTAAAAGTGACTTCTTCCTTTTATGATGTGTGAAAATTTTATATAAGTAAAGCTTAGTATTTCCAGTATTTTAAAAAGTACCTTTATAGGTCTTTCTTATTCTGAGGTAGTATGATTGGCATGTTCAACAGTACCTATCATCATCCTGACCTGTTAGATTTATTTTTACACTGTTTTTGTAATAATGTCATGGGAATGTAGCAATTGCCAAAGCAATGGCARTCAAACACTTGATAATTCTATGATGCTTGTGCTCTGCTTTTCTGTTGCCTATATCCTCAGCTGCTGCCTTCAAAGACTTCTGATTTCTTATGCACCTCCATTGAGGTACAATGAAGAAACTACCACAAAAATGGCATTTTTAGTTATTATTGGGATTAAAAACTATCACGAGACTGCAGTGACCCCTAATCCACTATCTGTAATATACTAGTGATTCTTACTGAAACACTTCACAGAGGAGTTGAAAGTTGGCAAAAAATACAGTCTTCAGAATTTGGCTCCAGCTGATTTTATACCTAGAAGCACAACTTGGATGATCTTCTACAAGTGGTTAATTAAGTCCTGTGTTTTTAGCCCTCAATTAAGTGTATAACATGACAAACCTTGTTAGCAGATTTGCTGGCCAAATATGGAGAGATTTCRTGTATCATTCTGACTGCTTTGTATTTGCACTCTTAAAGGACGTATGTAGCTTGTCTAATGAAATGTCTGTATGTATGAGAGGAAAAAAAGAAACAGATTCCGGATCTCTCCCTCTGTTGATCTGTCTGCCTGTGTCTCTGTTCAGTGAGTAGGGTAAAACTCCCCTTCCATTTTTTTTTCAGTGTTTCTTGGACTCTTACCAGCAGGTTTTTACAGTCTGTTGCCTGCCTCTCAGATTAGAAGAACACTGGCATATTTTAACAGTTTCCTAGGATCCAAATAGTCTTTAATTAACAGGGAATTGATGTTTTGGAGTACAACCAAAATACAGGAGATACTGAAAGCAGAGAATGAACTTGGATCCTTCCAGCTTGTCGCTGGCTGTGGCCAGGGRCAAACAAATAAGCAAAATAGGATTCACTGCAAACAGGTAGTGCCTTATTGGTATGCAAGGGGATTTCTTCATTTGCATTACGTTCCCACAGAGCTGGTGGTTAGCTGGGAGGAGCTTTCTGCTGCACAGAGTCTGAATCAGCTCCACCCCTTGCAAAGAGCAGAAAGTGTTCATCAGTACCTTCCCATAAACAGAATTTCAGTGGCTCCTGAAACTGTTATTTTTAGATTTGTACTGATCAACTGTTGAGGCARCAAGGTATGTTGTTGTGTTTGTGAGCTTTAGGTTGAAACAGAAGCTGTTGGCTCCGTGAAGGCGCATTTAATTTAAAAAATCAGAAGTCTGCAAATAACATGACTTTTGCTGAGCTGAACAGCAATTTGTTCTTTATCTTTTTGAGTAATCTGCCTTTGTAGGGTTGAGCAATASGGTAGGGATGAAGCCCTGAAATTATAAGAGAATGAGACTAGCTGAAACTCTCAAGGGAAGTTAGACATATGCTGAATGATTGTTCCAGATTACCCATGGAAATAAGTGGTTTATAAGGTAATTCTAATCATGATAGACTGCAACCTGAAGCAATTCCTGGCAAAGAATTATAACCAACTCAATCACTGAGTCAGCTCTGCTTTTCGTCAGTAAYGCAGTAATTTTTTGGACGAGTCAAAATATATTTGTTTGATCCAATATTGTCTTTTCATTGTTCCATTTTTTTTGTGTGTGTGTGTGTGCTGGCTTTTATCCCCTCCCTGCTAATCATACCACTTGCTGAATGCTTTCTGTCTCTTTGTACGTGCAGGTGGTACATGCCAGAGCCCTGCTCTTCCAGCCCTCGTGCGTCCTCCTGCGCCGCCCTTGCAGCCATCGCTGGATATTAAGCCGTTCCTCCCATTTCCTCTGGACACTGCCGCAGCAGTGAATCTCTTCCCCAACTTCAATGCAGTAAGTACACTCCCAACACTTACACTGAGCCACAGCTCCCACGGAGGACTCGAGAGGGTGCAAAGCAGCGTTTTATGTCCTCCATTAAACCTGGAATATCCTCTCCCTTACTGAGGGCCAAATAGCTCTTTCAGACACACTGATAGGCCATAAATTGAAGCCYACCTGGGTGTGAGTCAGAAGAAATGTAGGAGGAAAAAATTGTATATTTCCAAGTGACATGCAATAAAGTTTCAGGCCACATTCAGTCCCAGGGCTTGTGAATTTCCCACAATAATTTAGGACGTGCAGCGCTTCACTAAGTTACAGTCCACTGCAACTCTTAGAGGGAAAGTTTCAGAGCAATGGAATGCTACATCCCATCTGCAAGACATTTCCCATGAAATACTGAAAATTTACAGAGCCTAAAGAAGAAAACTCTGCCGAGGCAAATCAAGTAAGAATGAAAACAGTGTTAGCTGCTATATGAGCTGTTCAATGGCAAACAATCCAGGTTATTTCTTTCAGGTTAAGATGTGTTATTTCTCATGCCTTTGGTTTAAACTAGGATAGATTTCTCCCTTTTCTGTTTTACTTAGTCATGCTATGTATGATTACAGAAATCCCATTCCTTCTTTAGTATTTTAATTATTTTACTGACATATGTCATCAGTGTTCCGATTTTCCTGTTTCAGTCTGAGATAATGCTCTAAAAAAAAAAAAAGGTTCTATGTTGGTTTTTATGTTAATTTTGACTTTATAGAATTATGTCCCTTTTCAATTACTTCTGGAAGCTCTTTTCCTTATTTACATATACTTGATATGCAAAAAAACCCTCTTAAGAACATGTGTGCTTACCTACTTTGAGAGACACAGAGGGGGTGGAATTTTCCATTCTGAACTAATTCTAACTGACATGCAGAAATCTTAATTAAAATAATTAGGAGTAGTAAAAGAACATGTGCATTCTAGAAACAATTTGTAGCAATCAATAGCAAATTTATGTAATAAATGTTTATTTTTTGCCTTTCATAGATGCTAATTTTCCTTAAAATAATTAAAATAATCATCAAAACTATTTATACAAACTAAATTCAAKAAATTCACAGCATTAACAGAGAAACTTCAAGCTGCAAGTGTTAAAATGCACAGAAACAATATGTCCACAAACTACTATTACAAATAAACTTCTCTGAATTTAGAAAGTATGCCACAACATTWTAAGGTTTGCTGGGTTTAACCAAGTTGCTGATAACCCATAATGAAATGGATGCAACTTTAGACTTGCTTAGTGTGCTTTAAAGTTGAGGTCTTTTARCCAGTTGTGCCTTGTGGTCACTGTAGTTAAAACAACAGGCCAGCTGAATTTTTAGAAGATATCTGTTAGAATTTCTTGTATTTTTCTTCCTCAGGATTTTCCATGGTTCTGAGTCTTCAGATTGTTTTGCTAATGGTTTAATTATATAACTGAAAGGGAATTTAATGATGAATGTTAACAGTTGTTAATCCTGTGTTACTCTATAAATTTCTTTCTTCTCACACAGACTGCTTTGCTCCTATAATCATTTTGAGGGAGGGGTGGGTAAGTCATGCTTATATTAATCTGGAAGTCAGAAAGTAAAAATAGACACATATCAAAACCATGTTATTCCTAAACATTATCTTAGTAACGTATCATTTGGTAAGAGCACTGGTAGAGTGAGCCTAGTTTTCAGGAGTGAGACTTGAAGCCCTTTTTAACAGCACTCTGAAGTCTGTTCCCATGCAAAATACTGCTTCCTGTGATGTATGGCCATCTGCCAAGTCCACCTTTGGCAGATATGTCAGTCCTGAGTGTGAGGATGCTGTCATCAGAGCTGCTGTCACCTGCCTTGCTGCTTATAGTTTATGCCTTGCAAAGTGACCTTTGCCTTCTCATCATGTGTGCTGACATGCGGCATCATCCTCCGTGTTCCCATTTTCTTTGTGAGCAGCACATTATTGAACGCTGCTATGTTTAGCTCATATGCCAGGGATGGTTAGCAGCAACCTCCAAATGTACAGACTAGCTGAGTAGTTTTGCAAAGTTCCAGAAATTCTCTCCAAGCTGACGAAACTTTTGGGGACACAAAAGTCACAGTCAGCTGCTGACCATTATCAGCCCAAGAAGAAGGTAACCCRCCCATCATGTTAAACAGAACTTCTGATTGGGGCTTCAATATGTGAATGTGAGGTAGAAAAAAAATGTTTAATCAAAATATTATCTTCGTAAATATGTCTCTTCACTACTGACTGCAGCTGTTGATGATGCCTTAYCTTCATAGACTTCACTGACAATCATACACAGTGTCAGTAAARAATCATTTATGCTCTGTGGCTAAACCCAGGTCAAGCAAATGGTCCATAAGGGAACACCTGAACTGGATAGTTTCTCTTGTGTTGTCAATAAATTAGCATTTCTCTTGATTGAGACATCAGGGTCATAAATTGAATCACAGGAAATAGATTTCTAAAGACATCTTGACCCTCACACAATTCCTCAGGAACAAATGAGTTTGGCAGCATGTCTGGACTGGTTGCCAAAAGGAGGGAAGTCCWGAATTCTGGCCATTCATTGGCCACTTTTCAACAGCCTTCATATGACAACAGCATGACCAAGGGGAAACTTGAATAAAAGTTCAGGCATGTTTCAGAGAAAAGAAATAGTCTRTGGCAATCCTAATTAGAGTGAGAGTTTGGTTGTGATGGACATAGGCATCTGAGCTAATCAGCCTAAGCTTCTTCACAAAATATAATGGAGAAAAATAATCAACTTCTCCAAGTTTTGAAAGGGTAAAAATTCACAAAGGTAGCTTGCAATGCAAGCTGTATGTCTGCTTTGGCATGAAGTGAAGTGAACCCTGTAAGTTCTCATTCATCTATTCAGACCATAATGAGGACTGTCTCAGCTGCATCTACATTTAGATGAATCCCACATTGTGGGACAGGTCATAAGCTAGTCACAGCTCATATATTAAATTCCMCTCAGAAATCAGATGACAGAAGTGCTGACATTGTATTGTGTGTTTACAGAGAAATGCTCCCATTTATTAAGCAGTTATGCTTCTAATTTTATCTAAAGACAGTCTTCAGGGAATTTGAGTATTCAGATGAACTGGATAGAAATATTAGGAGAGGTGAAAGCAAAAGTAACTTACCAGTTGAGAAAGTCAGATGTAYGTAAGAACTAATTAAATCAAATACTAACCTCAAGTATTGCAAATAATCCTAGTAAAGCATATTTTATAACCTTTTTCACTCTATTTCAATTATTACCAGCATAAGAGTTCTTTATTTGTTACTGATGATTTYGCTCTGAAACAAACTCAGTTTTTGCTGGCTGCCTCTGAAGAAATCATTCAGCACTGATTTCCACAAAGGCAAAAGCTTTCATTGAAGCAGAGACCAGAAGAGATAACATGGAGTATGCAAACCTTTATCAGCAATATCCCTGGACAGGGAGTAGAGGGAAAAGTAAAAACTGAGTAACCTGAGAAAAATTAGGAAGGTAACGCTTGAACCATTCAGTTTCAGGAGGAAAATTTTCTATTTATACAASAAAGAGTAAAGSAAACATAGCAATTAACAATCTGGTTAGCTGAACATTTGTAGGTGCCATGCTCTTAATTATAAAGCAAATGGGTACCCTCAAGTCACATGGAGAAGGAAATTGTAACAACACAGCTGCTTAAACTGAAAACAGCTCACTGGAACAGACCTTGAAGAATCCCAGGTTCACTGCAAGTTTATCTGATCTAAAAAGCTGAATCAAAGGGATAAGATTGAAATGGCTAAATTTTATTTAGTGAGAGAAACTACGGCTATAAATAATGCTTATGTACCTTTTAAAAATACGATTTGAAAARTTTCAGAGGAATAGAAAAATAACTTAATTGTTCTAAAAATAGTTTGAGATCATTTAGCAAACATTTATTATGTTTCTGCATTTTCATCTGCAGAGGGAGAAGCTGTAAGTCTGTGTGCTTCTAAGAATTAGTTCTTAGAGATGCAAAGCTTTAACAGTTGCATTAAACATGTACTGGTTTTACATGGGAATGTGAGTAGTCTGTTCACGAGACAATGTTTTTTTGCAGACAAATTTCACAAAGCATCAAAGTCTAGAAGTTAATTAACTTGTAGAAACGTATTGATGGGTCTCTGCCACTGTGGTGCTCCTTGGTTCCTGAAAACCACTCTGTGCAACAACCTAGCAGCTTCCAGGGCTGCACAAAGGCTGCACTCTCTATTTATAGAGGTGAAGCTTGTGTTTGTAGGTGTAGTCTTTTCCTATTGTGGCCAGACAGCTGATAGAAATGGACAGTGTAGAAAACCTGCTTGCTGAGAAGTATTTCTGGAAAGGGTTATGCCAGGAAATGAGGAGAAAACCTGTCAGAAAGCTGTCAGAAGAGATTTAAAAAATCTTTTCCTTAGGCTCTTGTCCTGGATAGTTATTTTATCTAGAAGAGAGATRTGTGCTGCAGAAATGATGTGCCAATTTTCTAGATGTTATGAATAAGAAGTAGTGTTTTGATAGTGAAGACTGGAGGAGGACTCTRAAATACATGTTAGTTTTTTTAAACATTATCAGCCTGAAATTAAGAAAATAAAGACAAATTTTTTGTATGCCACTACATAATGGTTTTGTTTTATGCTCTCTGACTTAATTGAGCAGAGTGGCATAACGAGGCTATTTTTCCTCATCATATAAAATCCTTTTAAGTTCAGYAGCGATGACATGCTGTCAGAATGCTTTGTTTCCAGAAGAGGATAATCAGGCAACAACACAATGGCCTAAGTCTGATGTGAATCAAAATGGAATATTGCCTATATARAACTTGGCAGTAAAAATATAGTTTGTGCTGTTTTTTAATGTGATTTCCRTGAGAAGGTCCTTTATCAGGTGGAGAACTGTAGTGCGCCAAATTTTTCGTTTGTCAGACAGAGGGGGTTATTGCTTCTGGGCCCATCTTTGAGTAATTGCTCMTTTACACGTATCTAGAAATAGAGGGTTTGACTTTCTCATTTCCTTACATTGCACTGCAGTTCAGCTGTAAGATGGCTATACTCTTCTTTACAGTCTGTATCTCCATTGATGAATGTTTCGCTGAATGTTATTGAAAATAGGGAACAATACAAAAATAATTGCTGGGTTCAGAAATTCTTTATTAATTAAACATTCTGGGCAGTGATGAAAATGTTATAAGTCTGCAGGAGAAGTAGAGGAATTAGGAAATTAAGAAACATAAGAAAATCCTGGCAATTCAGATGTTTTATTTGGTGATTGCAAAATGGGAATGAATCAACATCAGTATGAAATATTCAGTCATTTGAACTGGCCAGATTTTTTTTCCCATMCTTAAATCCTTAAGCTACACCCAGGGTTCTGTTTGAAATACYAGTAAAACAATGATTTCCTGATGCAGAGGGAAGATTTACAGCTCAGGAGACATAATGAAATTAAGCTTTTTGTCTTCCTYTAGTTTTGAGTCAGATTAGGCTGGATCCAGATCTCTAGGAATACTCTACCTGTTCTTATGTATGGTMTATGCTTTAGATCATGCACAGGGTTTATATTTTGACTTGGTACAAATGAGTGTTCCTGAAACATGATCACCTGTGACTGTGTGTMTGTTCTTCCTGCTTGTAGTGTCTCACATCCCTAGGACCTGTCTCCAGAGTCATTGCTGTTCTTTGGACTTGATGCRCTGTTAAGGAGTATCTAGCCTTAGTCCCTTTGCAATCTCCTTTAAATTTTTTTCCTCTGTTTAGAACTTCTAGTTGGGCCTTCTGCAAGTTTAAATCTAGAAAACAACAGAATATTTATTATCTTTCTCCTAGAACTATCTTATGTYTTTGCAGTGCTCCTGGTCTGTGTTTGGAATTTGCTTTCATTGGGCCCATGTGAAGCTCATGAAGTCCAAGGCCAGGAGCAAGTTCCTGCACCTGGGTCAGAGTGGTCCCTGGTATCAGTACAGATTGGGGGCTCCAAGGATTGAGAGCAGCCCAGTGGAGAAGGACTTTGGGGTACTGATGCACAAAAAAAATTGATCATGACCTGGCAATGTGTGCTTGCAGCCCAGAAAGACAATTGTAGCTGGGGCTGCATCAAAAGCAGTGTGGCCATTTGGTMAAGGGAGGTTATTCTTCTCCTCTAATCTACTCTCATACAACCCCACCTGGGGTACAGCATCCTGTTCTAAGGTCCCCAGTGAAAGACAGTGACATATTAAAGCAGGTTATGAGGACGGTCGGGAAAATTATCAGGGCAGTGGAACACCTCTCCTATGAGTAGAGACTCGAGGGARTTGGGGTTGTTCAGCCTGGAGAAGAAAGCTCTGGAGAGAACTTAYTGTGGCCCAGCAGTACCTAAAGGCACTTACAAGAAAGACGGGGAGTTTTTACTTGTGCCTATAGTGATAGGACAAGGGGAGATGTTTTTAAAAAGGAGGAGGCTAGCTTGATACTGGAAGAAATTGTTTACTATGGGAGTAGTGACACACTGGAAAAATTTGTCCGGAAAAGTTAATAGAATCAAATGATAATAGAAATGATTGGGCTAGAAGGAGACCTTGAAGATCATCTAKTTCTAACCTTCCTTCTGTGGGCAGGGACMCCTGCAACTAAACAAGGTTGCTCAGAGCCTCATCGAACTTGGCCTTGAAGTAATTCCCATGGGGGAACCTGTTCTATTGCCTCACCACCCTTACCGTAAATAATTTTTCCTARTAGAAAATCTAAGCCTCCTCTCTTTCATTTTGAGCCCATTCCTCTCTGTCTTYACATGCTCTTGTAAATAATCTTGTCTAATCTTTCCCGTAAGTTCCTTTCAAGTACTAGAAAGCCACAATTAGGTCACCTGAAGCCTTCTCTTTTTCCAGGTTGAATAATCCTGATTCACTCAGCCATTCCTCTCAGGAGAGGTGCTTYATCCCTCTGATCAAATTGGTGTCTCTCCTCTGGACTCACTCCAAGAGGCCCTTCCTGTGCTGGGGAGCCCAGAGCTGGATGCAGTGCTCCAGGTGGGGGTCTCACCAGAGGGGAGCAGAGGGGCAGAATCCCCTCCCTCGCCCTGCTGGCCATGCTGCTTTGGATGCAGCCCAGGACAGGATTGGCTTTCCGGGCTTTGAGTACACGCTGCTGCCACATCCAGCTTCATCACCCACAGGTCCTTGTCAACACTGCTGCTCTTGATCTGTTCATCCCCAACCTGTGCTGATATTCAAGGGTTGCCCTGCAGCACTTTGCTCTTGGTCTTGTTAAACTTCATGACATTCCCAYAGGCCAACTCCTCCAGCCTGCCTAGGTCTCTCTAGATGGCATCCTGTCCTTCAGGTGTGTCAACAGGACCACTCAGCTTGGTRTCATCTGCCAACTTGCTGAGGGTGCACTCACTCCCTCTGTTGATGTCGTTAATGAAGATCTTAAAGATATCAGGTTGTATTATATTATATTAAGATACTATGAAAAATATTATGTTGCAGATGCCTCATCACTGAAAGTGTTCAAGGTCAGGTTTGGTGGACTTCAAACAACCTGATCTGGTGCAGAGGGTAAGGGATTGGGTCATGATCTTTACAGGTTCCTTTCAACACAACCCTTTCTCTCTCTGATTTACCACAACTTATTTGAACAGTTTTAGGATTATGTTCCAATTAGGGAATCAGCAGTCTCCTATGCCTATGATGAGCAGCTGTCACCTCCCATTGCATAGAATACAGTAGCCTTGAGACCTTCAAGGAGTTTGTTGAGTACAAATAGCTAGATATCATAAAAACATCATTAAAATGTTTTATTTTTATTTAAGTTAAATTTGTATCAAGGGTGCTCTGACCTTCCATTATTTCTTTCTGAAGAAATTCAGGTTTCTGGGGTGTGTGTTCTCCTGGGAAGCAAATGTTAAGGTTATCTTAAGATAGCCTGTTTTTGTCAYTTCACCTTGGTGAACAGTATAATACCTATCCTTGAATTGATCTCTGTAACTGTGGATGCGCATAAAATAYCCATTTCCTGGTTGCTGTCCAGTTTTTGGAGTGTAATGTGTGTCTTTTGTGTCTCTGCTTTGATTTATCYGGAAGGTTTATTTTGTGTAAGTGTGTGTGAAATAGCATTGCCTGTGTTTGGCCTYCTGCACCTACCATCTCTCTGTGCTCAGTTCCATGGCCTCATTCAAAATCTTTACATATACCTCAGTGCTGGTAGTCATTTGGCCACCTGCAGATTGTATATACTTTTTGGGTGCAGGTGAGATGTTGCTGTTCTTGGAAGCTGAGCTTATAGTACATGCACTTTCATCCTCTGATAGCTCACAGTTTTTCAGGGTTTTTCATGCAGTGATTCACTCTCCAGTGACTCAGCACCTTGGAAGAGATGTTTGTGCTGTTCGTTCTTGTCACTTGAGAATGGGTGAACTTCTAACTATTCTCCACTAATTTTCATGTCCATAATTAAACAGGTCTGAGCCACAAACACTCTGTACAAGCTCTTAACACTGCTATTTTATAAATGGCCACACAGTAGGCCATGGAGTATA
The DNA here is from genome assembly GCA_902810485.1 of Alauda arvensis. NCBI lineage: Eukaryota > Metazoa > Chordata > Aves > Passeriformes > Alaudidae > Alauda > Alauda arvensis. The sequence continues at coordinate 219,503 of CADDXX010000699.1, forward strand.
AACTCGAAGACATTTCTTAGGCCGTGTTGCAGGCTGGAAGTGATCTCTGGGAAAAGAACTACACATACCTAAAAATTACACACAACATGCTTTGTTTTCAGTGTATTTTTTAAGTTTGCTTAAGTGGTTTCTTGTTCCTAAAGCAATCAATAGGATCTAAATACCTCACAGGCTTGTTTGTTTAACTGGTGATTAGTAAGAGTGAAAGAATAGACTTTCTGAGTCATCTTGTCCTGCCTTACAGGTTTGCTGGAGGGCACTGGACTGTGAGCCAACTTGCTGTTGGGAAGTCTCAGTACCCAAGGGAAAGGAGACAGCACAGCCTTTTGTGGGGGCTGAGGGTCCCTYGGGCTTTTGCTTTAAACGCAAAACATTTTCATAAAGAAAATTAAATTAAGTACTTTTCAGAGTTGTCAAGTCTTGAGTGAAATTACTTAAAACTAGATTTTATAACACATTTTGTGGAACATTTTAAATAATGTTTTAATCAGTTGATGTTTACATCCTTTGCCTTAATAGCACTCAGATGAAAAAGATCAATGATTATTTTATTCTGCAAAGACTGTAAAAATTTAATGGTTCGCATAATAAGTATAACTCATAAAATCTACAGTTTAAATATGGATGGTTATTAACCTATTTTTAAAAAGCTGCAATTAAAGTGAAAAGGAATTACTTAAAGCAATGATTTTATTACTGTACTCTGAGGATGAAAAAAGTGATAAAATTCCAAAATCACTGTTATTTCTRTTGATGAGACAGACATTTGGAAGGATTTAAAGTAAGGCATTAATTTCTTCTAACCTTAGGGACACTAGTGTTTCTATTATAGATGAATAACTATTTGCAGATTTTTTTTTCCCTAAGCAACCTGCAATTTGTTTGAAGGAATTTTAAAGATATCTTGAAAAAATGATGAGCTTACAAGACAGGTAATTTCACACAGAGTAAATGCATTCCTAAGCACAGTTACTTCATTAATTGTTTATTCATAGCATGCAGTAACAGTGCTTCTACTATTTGAGAATGTGCCTTAAAACACATGTACACTTTTATCCTTTATGATAATGGAAAATTAGGGACTCTTTTCTCCTCTTTTTAATCACAGTAGTTTGGGCTGGTAAATGGCACATGCTGAAGAACTCATTTATCTGAAGTCTTTACATGTTGCACTCTCCGRTGAAATACTTCTCTAATGTCCATGTCATGTCCAATTTATTTTATCCTAATATTTTTGATAAGGGAAGAAAATCCCCAAGGGTCCTGTGTGGGCTTGCACAGTGAAATTGGATATAGAATTCCAGATTCTCATGCAACTACTGTTTTTCCTGGCATCTTTCCTTTTGGCTCTTAAAGTGAATTCTTAAAGTAATTCTATGTTAATATTCATATAGATTAAATTAGTAATCAAAACAATTCATKAAAGAATAGTACAAAACCTTGTATTTCCCAGGAAATCAGTTTTTCTCTTTTAAATGCACTGGTTTATATTAAACAGATGAGTATCAAATTCTTATTATTTCACAAAATGCAAAGAAGAGCTTTTCTAGCAGACATTATATTTTGTCCAGAATTAGATTTTGATTTCACAAATAAAAAGTTTTAGATGSCATGTTACATTTACACTTTGTTTTATAAGAAAGTATAAGAAAAAATTTGAATAGACTGTGTAGCTTCCATACACAATAAAAACAATTATGTTTAGAACTAAATGTAAAAGCTGTCTTAATGACTCACAACAGAAGTGAAGGAAAATGGCAGATAAAAGAATAATACAGGAAAGAGACATTCTTAATTACAGTTAGAGATCGTGTAAAGCCTGCTGCAAAGCTGGGAGAAGTTTCTTTCAGTAATTTGCTACTGTGAAACTGCCAGGATGATGTTTGAATGTCAGAGAGACCAGTTCTAATGAATGAAGACCACAGAAAGATTTCCTGAGTTTGAACATAATAGTCCTGTGAAAGGAATATTTAAAGAAAATTTTAGGGGAGCGGTATTTATCTACTTCTGGAAAATTTSTCAAGAAAATAGAAAAGGTCTAAATCTGCAGCCTTTACTTCTTTTATTCAGGTCCAGTTCTCATTAAACTTATCTGTAGCCCACCATGTCCRTGCTTTGTTAAAAATTAAAATGCCAGGACCAAGCCAAGCATTATCTGTGCCTGCTCTGACAAGTTRCAGAAAACCAGAAGAACTGAGAACACAAGTAGCAATGCTTGCCAGACTGTGCCTTCAATGGGGTACATTTTAGGAAGTTCTTGAGCCAAATGTGTTGTCTTGGCATGTGCCAGCCCCCCATGAGGTAACATACTTAACTGGATGGAATCAGCAGGAGAGTTTGTGTATTTTAACYACTAATGTGGTAATTTGAGTTTTCTTATTCCCTTCCCCAGACAGATCCTAATATATCCAAGCAGAGAGATACACTGGAAAATTTCCTTGGGTAACCYAAGTAGTAGGAAGAGATGAGAACATATGAACTTTGCCTTGCTATAAACAGTAGAAGTCTAAGTAYTATTTTTAAGGTGCTATGCTCATGGGAGCTGGAAGTGGATAAAGGGAAAAAAATGCACATCACCTTACTCATATTTTGTGTTTTTAATGGACTGATTTGCTAATGGATCCAGACCATTACATTATTGGTGTTGCTAGGACTCAGATGACCAAGATAAATCACARGGGTGATGCCTGAGTTAATTATAGCAGTGCCCTCGCAAACGGCACTATCRGCTCTGGGAAGCAGCAAAAGCTATTGTTGGCCTTAGGAAGTAACATGAGAGAGTGGTGCCTGGGAGAAGAGAGACAGGGAGGAGACTGCCATTTCCAAAGGATTGGAGAATACTGGCTCTCTGGTGTTTGGCAAGGAAGGAGGTGTGAAGACAATTGGAAGGTTTTCAAGAAAAGAGAAATATCTCAGAACAGGTATTTGAAAGATGCATTTGCTTAGCACACACACAACCCATAAAAGCAATGGTGGAAGCCCTACRAAGTGAGTTAAATACTTAGTTTCCACTTGGAGTCCTTCTATCCTTGTCCCTGGCAGGAACAGGTCCTTTCCTTTTTATTTACAAGTTTTCCTAGGAATTTATGTAATTTATTAATTGTCCTGAAAGTTTTTTAGGCAAGTTTGTTATCTCTAAATCTCTATCATTGTTTTTAGGGAAGCTATTTAAACCTAATTATGTTTTTCTTCTAAATTTGAATGAAAAAAGAGAAATTACCTTGGTACTTACTGAAAATATGTCTCAAASTGAACTATAAGCAGCCACATAATTAGAAAGAGTCTATGTGTCTGAAATCAGAGAAAATCCTTCTTTAAGAACAAACCCCTAGATACTCTAAAATGTCAGAGCAGCACAGCTGTTCACTCTCTGTTCTTTTGTAAGGATTCCTTGATAAAGGGGGAGTTTTCATATATTTCTGTGCAYAGAGAGGATAGCATATATTTTGGTTCTGAAATAATGAAAATTGCCTTCATTTTCAATTAAATAAAATAATAAATAAAGGTAAAGTATGCTTCAGCAAGTCCTGTGTATTTCAGTCTCCTATTTAATGTCATAAAACCAGTATCTCCTATTCTCTTCAAACTGGCTGAGTTTCTAGAAYCTGAAGAAATGTCTGTTTCAGATTATACTGAATTGCACAAAAACTATGGGTCTGAAGATTAGTTTGTGTTTTCTTTCATTTAGTAAAACCCCATCATTCCCCATTCAGTTGATTGGGAAAAGTTTTATTTCATTTGGAATTAGCTCCTTTAGCTGTTTCTTCACAAACCACTGCAACATTTTAAAAAGACCTTCTATTTTATATTTGTTTTAGAAGCTGCTGTGATATGGCACCTACATTGATAMAGACCTTGAGGGTAAAGGGTACGCTCTGTGAGGAAATAAATTTAGAGTCCCTTGAACAGCTCAGGTGAAAGTACAAAAAACAAAATTCTGTGGTTAATGGCATTTGTATTAATAGAAGCAAATAATTAAGTTTTAAAATAAACAATCAAGGAATTGTGAATTTTGGTAAAATTACAACTTTCTTGTCTTTTAGTTCAACAAGAAAAAGGCAGAATATAACCAACTCAGTACTCGAAAACATAGAACATGCAATGTATAAAATGTCTTAGGGTCCTCATCCTTATTTATTTATTTGGTGGCTTGATTAAAATCTCTGCTAAGTACTAATTTGACACCCAGTAAAACACTTCCAATAAATATTTTATTTATGTTACTTAAAAGATCATTGCTGTAGTCCAAAACACAGCAGGAGAAAGGTTGTGAAGACCAATGTAGAATTCAGTAGTTAAACATCTGAAACATTTGTTAAGTTCTTCAGTAAGACACAAGATTAATCAGCAGATCAAAAAGCCACTTAATACTGCAATAATGTATTATTTAGTCTATAGCTTTATTTAAATAAGAGGAAGATTAACAATCATCTGCTTTGGTCTTTAGCTGTCATTGACAACGTTTAAGTCTTTAACCTACGCAGKGTTTTAAGATGATTATATAATCAGCAGATTTTTTAGATGGCTACAGCTGGTGATAAGCATGCTTTATTTCAGGCTTCCGAGCTATGCTGAGGACTTCTTGTCTTGCTRGGCTTTTGTCATGTAATAGTATAAAAAAAAACCCCTTTGGTTTCTGTTAGTTGTTCCTGGTTGTTCAAAGCACAGAATGAGAGAGAAACACYAAGTCTTAGACAAAGTTTTATTGAGGAAGAACAGTTTGGCTGATAGGGATGATTCTTAAAGGGATTGGCTGTTTTATTGGATAAAAGTTGCCAATCTTCCAGATAGCAGCAGTCAACTGGTTTTTGAACTTGATGTAATTCTCTATGGTGGCAGGAGCTTGTGGGGACTTGTTGTGAGCTTTGGAATTAATTTGAGTGTTGTTTGTAGCCAGCTCCAACTCTAGATGATAAGTTACCCACACGTTTTTCTTTTTCTCCTCATGTTTTCTGAGCCTGAAGTARCCTCTTTGATGTATTTCTTCCTCAAACCAGCAATACTGAAACATGTAGAATAAAAGAAAATCTGTTCAAGTTAATCTAATGAGTTTCAACTTAAAGGTTCAAGTTGACACTATAGTCCTTTAAAATACATCCTTAGGCTTTGTTTTATTTAATCTAATTTATCAGTCATTAATTTTGCACAAAAGATGTCAGCCCTGAGTAACTGAAATYTGGCTTTACCATACATCTTTTATCTTACAATTTAATTACTCCCAGTTCTTGTTTCAGAGATTACTGAGAAGGTCTGTGACTTTTGGCCATTTGCTTAATTTTCAGTTGATTCCTTCATCTGGAGCAAGTCCAGAAAGTGTCTGCACTCTTTGGTGTGAACARCCTAAGCAGGCAGGCAGAGATCAGTAATTTCAGCAAAATGTTTCTTGACTGGTTCTGCAGGTTGTTCATCCCCATTAGCTAATGACAATTCCTAGGGCCTGSTTAAGATTTTTCTTTAGGAAAGTAATTTCTCCCTCTTAGTGCTCTGATTTACTTTCCACTTCTCTAACAGGAACTGATAGTGCATTCATGCCCTTAAGGCTCTGTTTTCATGCTCTGGTTGTGTTTTGGAAACAAGGCAAATATTCACAGAAGGCTTGGAAAACAAAATATGCCTGAAGAGTCTGAAAAGTGATAAAGGTTTACAGATATCTACCATATGAAAGCTTTTATGCCTCTATCCTATGTGTATATGAGTTACTACTCCCTTACCTTTTCCCCCTAAATGCTACAAAATGTCTATCAGTATTGGGTAGTCAGGGTTTGACAGWGATGACTGCTTGATAATATCACCTAATTTTTTGTTTTCATGTGAACATCTATCACAGCAAAATTAATGCCTTAATGCCTAAAGACACTTTTCCCATTGCTTTATCCAGATTAAAGGAAAAAAAAATAAAACTAGAAGTAAATCCTGTTTTTGTTCTTTAATCTGTTACACAGCCTCACAGATCCATCTCTGGATAAACACATGAAAATGCATTAAAGTAAGCATTATTAAGTTTTTAAAAAGTTTTTGTGGAATTGATGTACTAAAGAAATCTACAGGTCTTTTTAGTGATATTGAATAGTTCTCCTTCTCTACAGTTTTTGCCTCTATTACAATGTTTTCCCTGGAAGTACATGGCTSTAACTACTGAGATTTTCTTGACTTGGTTTTCATATCTCACTTCTATTGCAATCACTTCCTGCTGGCTCCTCCTTAGACAAATGGTTAAATTAATTATTTTGAATATATTCAGATTTGGCCTTCTAATCAATATTAAACAAAGAAGCAAATTAGTATAATTGATCTATGAAGACAAATGGCTTAATCCAATTGTTTATTAGAGCTCAAATGCATATTCAYGTAATGATTTAAAAAGGAAGGTTGTAAAGGTCAATAAATTTAATGGTAGAAAGAACAAGCAATTAGACTGCCATAGGCTTGTCTGCMATTTGCTTGGAAAAAATAGAGATATAGTTTTGGTTCAGAGTGAAAAACTAATGTTGAAATAAATTAAAAATATTTTCTTTACTTTCAGCTAGAAACTTACTGTTACTTAATAAAATTATTCACTAAAATYATAATACCACTTAGAAGATCAGTCTGCAAAGTAGTATATTTAACTATATTAATATTTAAAGTTTGAGATATTTGAGACSATTCCAGTATCAAGACAAACAAAAATTCTGGTGTGGTTCTTTCATCTCTACATACTTGGCAGTTCAAGCACGTGTCAAAGTATGCTTCTAAACCYCTAGCATAGTAGGATATAAACAAATCATTCTGTGACCTTTCAGAAATTTAAGTTGGAGTGAATGAGGCATATCTGACAGAAATTGATGTGTAAAAGCKAAGTGTCCAATCTGAATCAACCATTCAGCTCTTTCTGGGGTAGTGCAGAAAGATGGCGAGCCACAGAAACCAACTTATCCCAGCTGAGATGCTTACCAGGACCAGCATTAATCATTTGCAGGGGACACTTATCTTCGATAAATTCTATACCAACTGTGCTGTCTTAAAATTCTAAACTTGAAGTAGCCARTTGACATGGGAAATTCTGGTGATAACTTAGGAAACTTTTTTTCACAATAAGTGTGGTCAAGCACCATAGTGGTTTTCCTCTGTGGGCTCTCCATCCCAGAAGACACTCAAAACTTCACTGGCCAAAACCCAGTGGGAGGGCCTGAACGATTCTGCTGGTTAGCACTGCTTTGAGAACAAAGGAGGTGGAACAGATGACATCCAGAAATGTTTTCTCAAACTAAACCCTCTTGTGAATGCTAAAGGCCTTACAGCAAAGCACAGAGTARGACTATTGTGTTTAGAGGAGATAAGGAACCATGAAAGGGAGGTGACAAAGAAACAAAGCCAGAAGGATTTTGYCCAGCCTGAAGTGCTGCTGAACATTGTGGCTCAAGCAATGCAAGGTTGATAGGGAGAAGTAATATTTTGTATTAGAACAACAAGTTTYGGTGCCCCCCTCTCCTTTTCCCCTCCTTCACCTTCTCATTCCCTCTCTCCTCCACTGTTCCCTTCAACAGCTCTGGCTGGAACAGAGGGATCAAACACAAAGAGTAAAGGATGAGATTAGAATTAAGAAAGATTTGTGAAAATTTTATTGTAATGTTCTAAGATGGATCTTTGTTTAAGGCATCCTTTTCCTAAGTTTCTAATTATTGCAYTATTGCTATTTTACTTTAGAGAGCTAAAGTCTGACTTCCAGTGCTCATAGTCTTGGTTTATCTCTTTGTCCAAAATTTTATAAACAAATGGAGGAGGATGGAGAGTAGGACTAAAAAAAGATATCAAACTTATGGGTTGAACTGCCTYCTGCCCAAAGCATGACTCTCAAGTTGTGAATCTTAGGACTGAGATCTAAGAACACTGACTGGATTCTGTCCAAACTTGGAATGTATGAATGATTAGAACAGGAAAAGCAATAAAGTAGGGATGAAAATTTGTCTTTTGTATTAAGCTGGTGTCATTCCCTACTGAATATTTACAAATTGTTTTTTCATCAAGAAAAGACTGCTTCGTAGTAATTGAAGTTACATTTCAGCATCAAATTAAGGAATAGTTATTTCTGAGGGTTTGGTGCCTTGAAAGGAAAAGAAATTAATACTGCCTATATACAGTATTTTAACATTCACAMAGTTGCTTGAGCAGAATGTATGCTGGTTGAATGCTTCAATTAGACAGTGAGAGGTTCAGTTTGGAAAATTCGCACTGTGAGGGAGAAGCTCACAATTAGAGCTTAGAGTTTAGTCTGCATTCTGCTTGCCAAAACATCTGACGCAAAATGATGTCTTCTTTTGACATTGCGTGAAATTRAATTCCTTTGATTAACTTATTTTCCTGCAGTTAATTAACATTACTATTAAAATTCTGGAGGTTTGTCTTTTATGTATTGGTATGGGTGTGCATCCCTGTTATTTTCCTTCAYAGTAAAACTGAGTTGTGTTGTCCTAACCACTGGTAGAATAGTCCCTTCTGAGACTGTTACTATCCATTGCAAAGGGCTACCGTGTCTGTAACGTGCCAAGCCTACGTCCTGGTCCTCTTAGCACCCAGCAATGGGTTGTTTAAAGACAGGGGTAGGGAGTAGAGGCCACTGCAGTGGGTGATGCAAATACCCTCCTCTTTTAGATATCCATTCACATAGAAAATTTAAATTTATCASAGTGTGAGTTTGGCATGGCCATATAAATTTAAGCAACAAATTCTGTTCTCTTTCTGTAGACTTGTAGTCAAGAAATTTACTTGTCTTTTTATTCYTAAATACAGTGACAGAAATACCCAAGGACTCCAGGACAATCCATTCTTGTAATATATTTTTCTGCATAGAGATGGAGATGAACCTCTCTGTGCTGGTCTGCACAACTTGTTGCCGGTTGTTCTAATTTCTGGACTTCTCAGTCTTCAATGATTGTATACTTCAGCAGTCTGTGTACCTCATTTTCTCTTTGATGGCTTAATTGAGGTGGAAAGGCATTGGCATTTACTTCATGTCCTACAGGAGATAAGTGTTTGAGCAGGAGATTGACCTGAATTCCTCTAGACTGTGTGGCATCTGCTTACTGCAGGCATTTTTCTGCAGTGGGATGAGGTAGCTGCCATTTCCTTTCAAACACAAGACTATGATGTGAAGTGGACRTCACAAAGTGGGTCATTGTCAGTCCCTCAAATATAACGCCCATTATTTTAAGGTGATTTAAATCAATTGTCTCTGCTGCTCAGAGATATTAAATATTCTTATGTAGTCTGGAAATGACCTAAAGGTTTAGACATACAAACTATGTCTTTCCTAGTAATTTTTAAATAGTAATGTTGGCTTTAGCTAATTATATTCTGTTTCATGCATTTTTAGTTTTAAAAGGTTAGCAGAGTCCATTTGTAAATAGTATATTTTTGTGTACCTGTGGGCAGAGGACAAATGAGGGTATTGTATTTAACTGTACATATTTTTACTATGTAGTGGTTAAAATGTTTGTATCTGTGTTCATTATAACTTCCTGGTATTGCTGCAGCCTCAAATAGAAGTCATACATCTTTTCTGGAATAAGGGTTTTTTAAATGCTGTTGATGTCTGTGCCAAGTAATGACAATTACATGAAAACAATGAGGTAGCTAATCAAACCATTTTTTTGCTGAATAACTAGTGAATTGACAGTAAATAAATTGTGGAGGAACTAGTTCACACTTCTCAATGCAGAATATTACTGGACTTTAAATTTAGAGTGTCATAAGTTAGCCACATTCTAACTGGGTCCCAAATTAAACCATWTTGGTAGGACACATTACAAGGAAATTCTTTCATTGAGAAAGAGTTCTTATAGAAATTRTGGTACAGGCATTTTAAGTGTATTATTCTGAAATGAGRCTTTCAGCAAACTGTATTTTGCATTTGAGTTACCATTATGCTTTTGATTTACATGCTAAGTCCTTGAAGCAAGTATCATATCATCTGCTTTGTTACRTGAATTGACTAAATACATCTACTGTTCTTCGAGAACATGAATTGGGACATAAAGCTATCAGACCAAAAAATTTTGATGGCATCTTCTTCTTAACTCAAATGTATTGTCCAAGTGCTCATATGGAATGAATTTTGATCTAATATTAGCATAGCTTGATTTATTTTATATCCGCTTTGCTTTTCTATTAAAAGAGAGTCCCTTGGTGTGTACTGAACTAAATGCAGGCATTGCTGGATGACAGAACAGCATGGGAATTATGTAATCACTGAGTTTCCCCCCCTATCAGGTCACCTAAATGAGAAAGGATTGAGTAATGCGTATCTCAAATTTTTCATTAGGAGTGAACYAGACAAGGTGATTGTGATAAAAGCCTGTTTGGAAAAGGAATGCATTGCAAGGAGCTGTATAGAGRACAGTAGACAGAAGAGTGAAGGAACAGACAGCTCTGACCCTAAGGCAATTTTTCCTCTTCCTCCAAGATCATTARAATAAAATCTAGAGAATTTTCTGTCAATCTGTGCATTTGCTACATTTGTGCATATGAAGTACTGTACCTCTGAGCTACTGGTTTCCTATATTTTTGTGTGGTAGTCAAGAGGCTCTAATATTATACCTTCCTCCTTCTGAAACTCACAGCAGAATGCCCATTTTCCCCCTTACTAACTTCATTAATATGTTGTCATATGGCACCCTTCAGTTCCTCATCTTCAAAACGAGTTCCTCATCTGCARGGTCTTCCTCCAGACTYCACTTYRTCAGTACCAATGGTGTGACAGTGCCACTGTCSTACCMCCTGTGTAATTAAAACTCTGTGTCTGGAAGGAACAAGCTCAGAATGTGCAAAGCCTCCTGAATTCTGGGTGATTTTGGTGTCATAGTTGGCAAACAGGAGGAARAGAGATATACTAGATATTTGAATTGTTACAGGGAGTGAGTCAGARGGGATAGGGAGAATTCCACATCTCTCAAAATGGAACTGTGTGTTTGTACTCACACACCCTGGGATCTCTTCAGTCATGTTTTTCCTGTAAATCTATGAGCTAAAGTGCTACCTGCTGCTGAAGAATAGAAAGTCTTACTTCAATGTTTATAGGAATGATTTGTCTCCCACAGCAGCAAAAGTGGACTTCTGTCATTCAACAGTGTAAACACTGGATGGCAAAAAAGAGCARCTGTCAGCAGAAAATGTGACTATAACAGATTTAAACACAGGATACACTATGTTGGTGCCATTTCTTTCCAAGTAACCCTTCAGTGATATAGTAGCTTTGGAAAATTGTTTGATCTGTTGTTGCTTAAACATGGTTATAAACTCTTCCCAGTTTATGAAAAATGCTTAAAAAAATAATTAGAAGACAAGAAAGCRCAACCAGAAATCAATCACAGGTGCTTTGGAACAGGAAATTTTATAAAAGGCTGTGGAGAAGCAATGCTATTTTGTACGAATATTATATTTAAGATTACCTKCTTGGTATTATTCTGGCTGCTCAATAATGAAATCAAATGAGGCTTCTAGGGAGGAATAGGTATTGAAGAAAACAATGAAGTATATACACTTTATCTCTAGAAAGTATATTGAGGCCTCTGACAGAAAAAATGATGAGCTTGTCACCAGAAAATATTGATGTTCCTGTTGCCATCTCAGTTAATAAGCTTGTCTTGTTACAGGCCAGAGTCTAAGAACAAAAAAATACTTAAGACATTAAAAAATCCTGCTTAGAGAGTAAAAGTAAGGGAACAGAGAACAAATACTTTGACCTATTGTCAGGGAAAGTTTAGGAGGAAAAATGTAGGAGGAAACCTTTTCTCTCCTGGCTCAGTGACCTGCTTTCAGCTGTGATAGAGATAATTTTCCTCATAGTACAGTGCTGTATTTTGAATTTAGAATGAGAAAAATGTTGATGACACACTGATGTTTTGGTTGTTGCAGAGCAGTGTTGACATTAAGTCAGAGATTTTTCAGTTTTTCACATCATTGTATTGGCAAGGARGCTGAGGATGCATGAGAAGTTAGTAAGGGGACACAACTGGGACAAAGGATATTCCATACCATGTGGCATCCTGCTGAACAACAAAACTGGGAGAAGTTGTCTGGGGCATGGCAGCTCGCTTCCTGGGGCAGGCTGGGTATTGGTCAGCTGGTTGTGAGCAGATGAATTATGCATCATTAATTTTGTGTATTCTTTTACCTTTATTATTAATTTACCTTCCTTTTCTGTCCTACTAAATGGTAGTTATCTGTGCCCCTCTGTTTTATCTTTTTTTTTCCGTTCTTTCCCTCATCTCCCTGGGGGAAAGTGAGCAAACAGCTGTGTGGTGTTTAGCTGCCTGCCAGGTTGTACCTGGGGTTAGATGCTGCTTCCAAACAGGCAACTGAACTCTCTAAGGAGCACCAAGGTAAACCTAAAAGTCAAATCTGCAGAGATTGGGTAGGCTGAATGGTTCTCTTTACTAGTGTGAACCTTTTGGCAAAACATCCCTTTGCTGTTGAGGAACTGTTTGAGGCCTCTTACCAGCTTCTGTCATGGGCACCTGGAAGGACTTTGACAAGCTGGTCAGCACCCATAGGTGTACTGTAACAGCAATGGCAGCAGTCAGATTCATTTGTTTATCTGAGTCGTTGGCATCCACCCAGAGAAAGGTGCAAACCAAAGGTGCTTGTCACCTCAGAGGTGCRTTTGTGAGTAACTGTCCCTAAGGAACACATATTGTAGAAATAATTTTTAGACTGCTTTTCAGAGAGGCAAAATTAGATGAGAACATGTGTGGCATGGCAACTTTCCTGGTTTGTTAATGGCTAAGGCAGAGCTCAGTGCAAGAATAAGTAGTAGATGYATAAGCAGTAGGTCTGAGATGAAAGTTCTTTTATATTCTGAGGAATTTTGTCCTTTACAGGACTTTTTTTGGGCTTATTGACCATAAAGAGTTCTTTCACCCATCCATTTCAGCACTTAGCTTCCACTACCTTGAGCTACCATCCTAACGTAATAAAATTGCTTAGTTTTGCAGATTCATTACTGAATTATGGAATGAGAATTTTTTCACTCCTGCAATTACWTCTGGAATACCATTTCTGTACCATAATACAATGAACTTTTTTCATTTATTTTGACAAGTGCAGATCAGCCATAGAACATCAGTCTACCACCGTATGTAACGTAAATTGATAATGCGATACTTATTTAATTACTTAAGATTATTATGTTTAAAAATTAAATGTTCATAACAACATTTGTAGGWCTGTGAAACCTTTGGACCTGCAATACTCTGTTTCACATTGGTAGAAACAGTGTGRCAACAATGTGGCAACAAGCATACAATGTGTGAAAGAATGGTGAAGATTCTATCTTATCCAGTAGCTGAAAACTTGCTTTTCACACTGAATGCATTGCAGAAGGAGCCCCATTTTGTCCAGCTCTTGGTAGAGAGCTTCTCTCAAAGACAGCATTCAGATAAAGCACCAAAGGATAGGATGTTAAGTTGCTGAGGATCCAGTATGGACTTCAGGCCTTAAGTCTTCAAAGTATTTAAGCATGAATTTGCACATCAAAGGTATGCAAACCGACCTGCTACCCAGCAACTTCTGGTGAATTAGCACAWTTCATTACAGATGACTAAAAGACAGAATTCCACTGTCAGAACAGTCAGTCTAGCTCTATTGCTAGCATAATATTCACCATTAAAAGCAAATAATTAAAGAGATTGAACCATATTATCATGTAATTGTCTTACTTATCTTCCTTTTGCATTACAAYAATATCTGCCTTTGACATGGTGTTTGAAGATACTTTTACATGATGTTTCCATTTGCTTTGATTTTAGGTCAATAAATACTCCCCTAGAAAGGAGCTTCATTTCCTTTCTATAAAGTTCAGGGTAAAAGCATATCATTCAATATGTTAATAAATTCCTAAACAAAGAGGTTACAGKGGGGAAGCCTGCCAAAACCTTCAGWATAGAAGCACCACTGGACCCTGCAATAACATGCCTAATGCACTAGCATAKAGAGCACCAGAGAAAAGCTTTAAAGTGTGTGATCGTGGCTTGTTTTGTGGTTTTGGTTTTCCTTAATCTGAATATGCTTTGTAATCAAAAACATTAAAATAATTTTTTTGAAAGCATTGATTTGAATAGACATTACATATGGTATTTTTAGTTATATTGCACATGTGCTAGCCCGTGTAATGAAAATATTGGACACCTACTTCATCATTTACTGCAATGCAGTCAGATCCATCCTGATGGGATTTATCTATTATCTCGTTCAATTCCCTCAGGAAAAAAATGAAATTATGTATTTCTCTTTGTGCTCTTAAAGCAGCAAATTCACTGGGTCTTTTGTATTWTTCAATACTGGGTTTATAGACTTTTCCTTCTTTTCTCTGYAAGTTTATCAACTTTTGTGAATCAGTATTTTATTCTAACAAATTTCTCTTGCCCTTCTACCTAAAATTCTACAGTCCAGACAGGCAGTTCTGTATTTTGGGGGGGGTCATAGTGGAGTGACAAAGGGAAGAAAGGATATATACAGGAGAGAGCCTGCTAAAATGCTAAGCACTTATTCCTCTAGCACTAGAATGGAATTCTTACCTCTGTACAACATATTTTTGATAGCAGTTTAATTATTGTTCTCAAGAATTCAGAGGGGTTCCCCCCCCCCCCCATGTAATAAATTGCACGAAGTATTTGTGAATTAATTAAATTCTTATCTGATAATTATCTACAGTATGTTCAAAGTTGCTGTTCAAGTAAGTTATGAAGTTAGGATGTTTTTTATCACTAGCATCTTACTGACTAAGTTATAATAAAATGTAAATATCCATATTGTTGCTTTACAGCTTCATTTTGAAGTCATTAAATTATGGTCAATGTGAATTGTTTTGTTGTTATTATAAACTCAAGATTCATCATGATTGACATAGGAAATATGAAGCTGAAGGAATGCCATTATTACATAATGAATCTCACTTTTATAAATACCTGTAATATTTTTTTTGCCATTTTTGGTAGCAATATAGCTTGTCATAGTTATGCACCATTTTTGGTCAGGGTCTGGGAAGATTAAAATCAGCCTAATTTGATGATGTTTACTTGGAATAATACTGTTACTTGGGATTTGGAGGATTAACCCTAAGCTGGATATTTGTGAGTATAAATTCAGWATGACTAACGTGTTTTCGTCCTGTAAGTAAACCTACATATCTTAATATTCCTTTAAAACCACTAACTACTACTGCCTTTAGTGTGGGGAATACATTTCAGATGCAACAGTCACCATTAGATTTTTATTTGGATTCTACCATCCCCGTCTGTCTCTTCCTGTTGCTGGGGGCATTTTTGCAGGTGGTGGGGGATGAGTGTTTCGAGAGGTTTGGCTGTTCTTCTGTTGGTATGTTTTGGGGGTTTAATTTTTTTGTTTTGTTTTGCTTTAAAAAAAGAGGAGACATATAATAACCTCTGGAGCCTTTGGTGCTCACTGTAAGATTTATTCTCTGCTATTAGCTCCTGGTATGTGAAATGATGGTGCATAGGTTCATAGGCAAGAAGATAAGGAGGATTTCAAAAGGGGCCCTAAAGAGCTATGCAGTGCTTTTTTGTGTCATAAAGTCAGGAATACAAGGGAGCTACAATAAGATTGTGGTAAAGGTTTTACAGGAACGCTTTTAAAACTAATGCAAGTACTGAATGCATAAAATCAGTAATCAAGCTGGGAGCAGCAAATGTGCTGYGTTATCTACAAAGATAACACACAGTGTTCATTTTTCTTAGTAGCTAATTTAACTATCAAGCTTTTATTGCTGCTTCTGCTCAGTCCTTCCATTATTAGCTGAAGTTGAGATTTCTCACAAAAGTTCATCCCTGGCAGTAATAATTTGCTGTAATATAAAATAAATGACTTAACATAAAAGATTTTACTGATTGCAGTGCCAGTTGGCACTTTCTTGTTCTCTGTTGAAATGAGCACAACACATTGTCTATTACAGCTGCACAGCTACCCTGTGACCACTCTGTGTTGCAAGTTTTAACATTATTGCATCTGTATGTATTTTTCCCCYATAAATTATTCTTTGCAGAAGAATGTTAATTAGTAACTGATAGATATAAAAATTGCCAGGGACAGCCCATTAATTCCATTTACCTTAATGGCACTTAGATCATAGCTTGCAGAACAGCTGTATTCAGACTGGATTATAAATGTAATTTTTTGCATCATTAACTACCCTGATTAATCTTAGACAGCAAAAGCATAATTATAGAAACACAGGACTTACAATGTGCCAGTTTAAAGTTGTAGCTTTGCTCTTTTATATTTGCATCAGTGTAAACAACACAGGTTTTGAAAATCTAGACTGAAACAGTTTTTCTCCATTTCTTAATAATTAACTTGTGCCTTGTACTAGTCATTTCTCATTTCTGGTTTTACTTGGGTGTTCTTAGGTTTTATTTTGTTTGGCTTGTTGAGGTTTTTTTGAARTGCCTTTTGTAACCTGTTTTGCTTTTGACTGGTGCAATTACTGGATATTTGCATAGTAATTGACCACCATCACCGAGGTGTTCATTCTGATCAAACCTTATTAAGGAAAGCACATGTATTTTCTGTCTAGTTTCTGTGGAGGCCAGAAGATGTCATTCTGATTTTCACATTAAAGTCATTGGGCCAAAGGAAAGTACAAATGCAGATACTAGTTTCAGAGAGAAGCAGATTTGATGAGTTGCTGGTTTTGCAGGCAGCAGCCAGGAAATAGCACATTCTACTTGAATCCAGGTCTAATGTTAGCAGTTGGGAAACCTGACCAGCCTGGGGTCATAAAACCTTTTGCCACGTGGGGGTTTTCGACTTGTTTACCTTTGGATTTGATCAGCAAAAGGTGATGTAACCCTGTGTTGAGTGCGTGCCTTTGGTGTGATGTTGTCTTATCTTTATAAAACTAATGTGACAAATCCCCACCCTGATAAGTGCATAGTGCTACTTAAGTTGTTAAACTTCCAGTTGCAGTTAATAAAGAGAAAGGCAAGAACTGACAGAAAGAAAATTTGTACTGGTAATGCCATTTCAATAATCATGAATCTGAAAAATCATAAATTTAAAAGCAGTTCCTTGAATTACAGTGGTTCAGAAATAGCGTTTGTAAACATGATGGTTCTCAAGAACAGACTGGATTTTTCAGAATCAGGTGACACTGCTGCATGCTGCAAATGTGCTRTGTGTCTCTTTGTGTGGAATGTGAACTGAAAATTTTGTAAAGGGGSAAAGAAGAAAAAAACCTTTCCAATCATTAATTCAAATGGATGATTGCATTTATGYTTTTTATAATAGCATGGATTTCATGTGTGTGGAAGGAAAAGCAGACACAAGTCCATTTTAATATAACATCCAACATTTGGTTTTAATTCTGTATTTGAGTCTCCTGCTTTCTGCYTCTTTCAAGTTGCAGGCACAGCCACTGCAGAGGCAATCTGCTATGCAAATTACAAGGAGATAACAAAAAGTRGAGTTTTCTCAGTAGTGCTCAAAAAGGCGGCAGCACTTTTTAAGAAGACACAGGAAAAGAAGCAGGGTTGGAGCACTGTAGTTTGCAGCTGCTTCTGAATTCCTTTTTTAGTTATCCTAYCCCATAGCAGAACTCCTTGTGTTTACAGCTGTTCCTGAGAGCTGGTGGAGTAAAARTCAGACTGTCTTTTGAAACAAGAACCGAAAGACACAAGGTGTGTTAAGGGTTGACCAAGAATGCTGCTCTGGGCTAGCAAGGAGGAGTTGGTGGAAGAGATGATGGCTTCAACTCTGCATTCAGGCACAGACCTCCACAGTGACCTTGAACAATTGCTTACTCTCAGTTGCTATGTGTAAGATGAGRATAATATTTCCTGGCCTCTTAAGTGTGTCACAAAGATCCTGATCATTAATGATTAATCSTGGTCCAGGAGTATGTGCAGTGTRTATTAAGATCTAATCATAATTGTCAAAGCTGAGATCCAAGGTCAAGCCTTGGTTTTCACTTGTTCTATCAGAGYRTCAAGATAAGCAGGAATAAGTCATGGRGGATATCTTTAATACTRCATCAGTATAAAAACTTYACAGTAGCAGGAGGAATGATGTTTYCATTGGGGATGTTGTTTTTATAAACACAGATAATTAACTGAGTAGAAAACRGGATCAGTGACAGTCTGAGAGGCCTGAAGGCATCTAAGATGGCAAGAGCAAATCCTGTGGGGATTTGCATTGCACTTCTTACATCTTCATTTTTTCAGAGTTCTTTCATTAGTTGCTGCTGTCTTATCAGGTCCCTCATACCTATTCTGTGTTTTCGATATCTCCAGGACAGAACTTTTGCTATAAAAGTGGAGACAATGCACCCTTACGATATCCATAGACCTTAAACAGTGCAAAAACCCTGAAATCTTCAAAATAATCAAAGCTGGGTTGCTTGTGCAACATGCAGTTTCTTTTCTGAAAAGATATGCTAGCAGTGCAGATGTCTTTAAGTACTTGCAGACAACAACTGCACAGTTCACAGTCAATAAAATTGCCTGTCTTCACATCCATAGGTACTTTTGTGAGGTACTCCACATATGGATGATCTTGAATCAATTATGCCTGTGCTGTCTAGTGCAAACTCATAAGGCTGTGCATAAGAACAAGTGGATTTGCCAAAAGTTCTAGTAGAGCCCAGTTTTCATGTTGATTACCTGTCTGTAAATGATCTTTGGAAAGGGAAACACTCATATGAGACTTCCTGTTGTGTTTAAATTCATAACATACACAAAATCCTTTTCAGCCTCCCTAGTGCTAAAGATGCAATGGGCACCATAGTTTCACTTAATGCTGTCCTGCTGGCAGGGGTCAGATGAGGAGATGGAAGAGCTGTCAGGGCTGCTTGCCTGCAGCAGCTCACTGTCCAGCTGCTTCATCCATTCATGTTTGCCCAAATTCTGCTTCCCATCTGCATGTATTAGTTCATCTGGGATTCCAGCCTGGAGGGACACAGAACATCCCTTCTTACTCACTGGACTACAGCCCACAGTCCTCACCTGGGTAATGAACCTCTGACTACCTTCTGTGTGTCAGGATCTGTGYATCACCTGTGTAGTCAGAGCTGATTTGGGYATCCAGTTGGAGTTTGCTTGACTTAAAATAATACAAAGATTAAAATCATCATGAAGCAGCTTTAAACAATTAGAGAATTCAAGAAAATATGTGAACTAGTCCAAACCAATACACTCTGCCATGACAGTAAAGAAGTGAATGTGTTCCACCTTGTGATAGCACTCTTTCACAAAAGCAAAAGTTATCAGAATTATGCTAGAAACAAAGGCTCTTATTAACTCTATATTTTGGTCATTGTAGTTACATTAATATTTATTTTATGGTAGTAGACTCTTGGAAGGAGAGGAGATTACCMCTTTAATCCTGTTTTAGGGTATCTTGAACTCGTGGAGAAGTATTTCTGTATGCACACGTGTAAACACAGGTTTCTTTCCTTCCTTTGTTTAATTTAGTTCTGTTTTGATCCACAAAAAGCTCAGMACTCAGGGTCGGACTGGTACTTCCCTGGCAATACCTTTTTCTAAATTTTAATTTTTGACATATCACTMAGATAAAACTTCAAAGATGAAATTGCATGAAATTTTACACTGTTAACGCTTCATCTTTTTCCAAATGATATAAAAACATGCTGAGAATTATTTAATGCATCACATTTCAGAGATGGGTAGGAAGGGATTAAGGCACTTCAAGTAGTGAATGAGCCATAACTATATTCTCCACAGCTGTTCAGTGCACTCAGGATTGCACTAATGATTTAGTCACTAAGACTGACAAGAGAGATGGAATGAATCTCTGTGGTAATCTGTAGAGAATTACTGGAAAAGTACAGTCACAGTGTGGGTACCCAGTGAAGGTATAAGTGTGTTCTTTTCATCAAAATGGAAGGTAGTCCTAGTTTTTTACCATGAAGAAAATGAGACATTTCAAGTGGTAGGGAGTTGGGTTAGTAATATAATAATCTCCATTTATTTCTAAATTCTTTCTTTTCTACCTTTTCCTACTTTCTGCTTACTAGAGAATCTGAAGAAGAAATCAGGTTGATGTTAATTTTTCAGTTAGAAATACTTTATTAAAATGCAAATCACCTTTGACTACCTATTTCCCTTGTCTTCTTTGGATCTTTCTCAGCTTAGTACCAAATTCTAATATTAGCATACATAGTTATTAAGAAGAGCAAGGTTTGTTTACTTTATTATGTAAGCTCTTAAACTATATCAAGAAATTGCAACCTATTTTTTTCTTTCCAATTTCATATTCCTCTCTCTGTTAGTGGAAGTAACAGACTGAACACTCAGTCTTATCCTGGTTTAAAAATCAGGGAGGTTTTAGAGCTAATCATGTTATAGAAGGAGTAAGCAGGTTAGTGACTTCTCCTGTGGTCCATAATCCATGATCAGAGCAAAGTTAAAGTATTATTTGCAAGCAAGGAGATATAATGCTCTTAAGTGATCTGTGTGAGGGCTATGAATATAGCCATGCACCTAATTTACCCTCATACTTAACAATTACCTATTATAAGGGCGTGTTCAGCTGCATGTGCAAGCTATAGCCCTTCAGTTTGCAGAGGTTGTGATCAGCATTATTCTTCTGTTTTGAGTGCTGGCGGTGCAATTAATTTAAATATAATTGTCTTGAATCTCCAGATGTGAGGTGCTGTGATGACAGTTGGTCACATGGTTTTATATCCTGGAATTTTCATAAAAAAGAGACTAGAAATTCCTYTCAAGAGAAGGGAGTGGGGGGAAAAAAGGAAACAAACCAAATGCACACCTGTAGTCAAAGAATTATACTAGCAAATATCTCTGCTTCCACCTGAAGTGAAGTACTTGTACCAGGTTTTGAAGAAAGACACCTATTAAAAGCCAAGAGAAAAATGCAGTAATTTTCTAATTGCTCCTTTGTAAGGGGTTGTCAGCATTAGAGTGGCTAAACAAGCAGAGCAGCTTTTTAAAATATTTCAGTTTAAATGTTGAAGTGTTTTGTGAAAGTGAAAAAATTATAAAATGAGAATCTGGAAAATATCTTTCTCTCCAGCATTCAACTGCTAT
The DNA here is from genome assembly GCA_902810485.1 of Alauda arvensis. Classification (NCBI taxonomy): domain Eukaryota; kingdom Metazoa; phylum Chordata; class Aves; order Passeriformes; family Alaudidae; genus Alauda; species Alauda arvensis. Next base: position 240,559 of record CADDXX010000699.1, read on the forward strand.
ATTTTAGCCCTTGCTTCCTGAAAATACTTGCTCATTCAAGTATTACCCACTAGAACCTGGGATAAAATTATTCTGTTCCCGTAACAATTTTTTTTCCTTTTACGATGGGATATAAGGATTCAATTATATGTTGGGGTCCCTTTTAGTTTGYTATTTTCTGATTCTACAAGTATGGCTTAAGAATGGTAACTTCTCCCAGTGTTAAATCTTAGCCAACTAAGATTCTGAAATGTGTTGAAATGCTATAAAATTATAGATTTGATAGAGTATTTTAAAAATGTCTGAAGCATACCATGATTTTTTTAAAGTTAAGAATATATATTTTTAAAAATTCCAGTTATAGAACTGAATAAAAATGGTAAATAATTGTTTAAATGGGCTAAAAAGACACAGCAGCATGAACAGAAACTTTGCATTGCAGAATTCTTTTCTCAGTCTTTAAACACATACATATCCAGTCACTTGTCTGAAAAACATGTAGTAGTTTTCAGAGACTGCTTTGCACCCTGATACTTGTATGCAATTCACTCATAAGAGTGAATCAAGTGCCTCTCTGCCAGTTCTCTGTCTGGCACACRTCCTGCTTTTATTGTTGTTGTGATTAGAAAGACTCACTATTATTAAATACCAGTTATAACACTTGGTACAGTTTTCTGAGATACATTCACATTTGAATGATGCTACTGGGAATTTGCTGTGCAATGCTCATCAGGCCTGCCAACCTTTTGTTCCCAACCCTTGAGCACAAACATGAAAATGCCCTTAACTTTTTTTAATGTATTCTTTTTCTCATGAACTCATTTTTGCTTTGTTCTGGGTGAGTCTCAGAAAACAAATGGTGTTTGCGAACCTTAGGTTTATCTTTATTGGCATCTTTAGAGATACCTTTAGGAAGAGTATAACATTTATGTCTTTTTGTTTTAAGCAATTGTTTTGGGTTTAATCATATTTTTACCATCTGCCACTACTCACRTAAGTGAGCAGATAAAAGAAGCAATCCACCCTTTCTTTGCTCACCACTTTGTTAATGCGTGCTAGTAGTGGAATGAGTAATTCTCTCCCTTTCAAGGTGATCTGTTGCATGTTARTCTGTTCTYATGCTGCAATTGTTGTATTGAGTGTTGTCCACTGGATAATTGAGCAGTATGATAAGAACACCATGGTTTGGTTGCCTTTCATCTTCTCTTCTTTGGGAGAGTCTTATAGGTCTGGTAGAATTTTCCTTTGGATAAGCACTGAGAACCAATCATGGTTTCATCATTGAGAAGATTACTGTCCATAGTATTTCTGCTCTGTTTGTTGCATGTTTTGAATGAGATAGGATTAAAGTAAGGGCTATCCCATTTTACCAAATCAATTGAATACTACTCCAGAGAGTTGTTCCGAGAGATGTTTGGGAAGTTGCTTAACTCAAACATTTCCCAGATAACTTTATGGATTGTAAGTCCAACTTGCAGCTGGAAAGATGTGTTTAGTCTGTGTAGCCCCTTCCCAGATGAATCTGGAATCAGGAACTATGTGGGGAACAAAGGCAATATAATAGTAAGCACTGTCAGGTATATGAAGTTGAGGAACTGGAACTGGTATACAATTTTTGTTCTTTATTTCTGAGAAAATACCTTGTATTAACTAAAAAAGAGGTTTTCAAAATAAGTTAATTGTACTTGAGAACTACTCACACCCCAGGCCAGTGAAGACAGTAGGAGAGCCAATGAATAGGCTGGTAATTTCCATTGAGAGTGAGGCTTCAGCTTATTATAGTCAATGAGGTTTAGGGTTATTCATTGAATGTCTTGGACAAAACACAACATTTAACAGTGGCTCATTAGGTGAATATTGTCCATCTTCCAAGCAGAACAAAGCCAAAACCTTTTGGAGAAAAAGATGTGAACATATTTCAAAAATATAAAATCATAAAGGGTTCAAATGAAGGCTTATAGGCATTTCATGTTTTTAAGGGCTTGATCTGCAACCTTAATGTTCTCTTAGTACTGTGTGTTTCTGTATTTAGCATACATACACAGATTTGTTCCAGTTTGACAGTCCTTCACATGTTGTTTAGTGTGTTTGATTAGCATAATCACTGTGTGATTATTTCTCACTATCCTTAGCATATGCAAATTCTTGTCTTTTGACTGACAACCATTATTAGACAATCAGAGTATAAGGATTTGCATAATCTCTCTGTGGTTACAGTATTTGTGTGCAATAACACTGTGAATGCAAATCCTTCAGCTCTGACTGGTTTCTGTATATTCAAGCAGCTTGCCAGAAATACTGCTGCTGCTTCAGCATCTCATTTGCAAGTGGAAAAATCCACAAGAAAAAAAAAAAACAAAAAGAAGGGAAGAAATACTAGAGTCACATCAGAAAAGTGACTAGGCAACTGCTACAATTAAATAGCTCCTTTAGGAAAAAAAAATTTGAAAAAAGACAGAAACACTCTTACAGAATTTCGACAAAAGAATAAAAAGTTTACTTTGGCAATTCATTCTGAAGTCCTATTCAGGTTACCCATTGCATTCTTTGGGAAGTGACAGCAATTTACTTTTTAATAGATACCATTTTTAAAAGAAAAGTAATTATTCTGTAAATATTGCACATTATTGTAGTTGGTGCAGATACTTTGCATGAATTATGTTACATTTAACAAGGATGAACAGTATTTCTGTTTATGTACATGGAAAGCATCAGATTAGTTCTTCCCTCTTTCATTGATAAGAACAGAAATGGTCGACACTRAGAAAAGAGGGATAGTGCTGAGTTCAACTCTGCATAATTATTCACCATAATTACTAGGGCAATGCTGAATAAATTAGCTATAAAAGGATAAGCCATGCATGGTAGCACATCTAGAACGTGTATTCTAACTGTTTGACATCATTTTATTCGTACATGAAACCAAAATATTGTTGAACATCCATTTTTTTGTGTGTGTTTAATTATGCTTATTAAGCTKTTCCCATCATTCCTTTTGAATTGTGTTCCTTAGTTAGTTTATAAGATCCTTATTCACAGATTAATGTGGTTTTGGAAAAAAACACCCCAGGAGTGCCAACTGTAACAATGGGACTTACTTCTTATGGAAATGTAGAATGTCAAATATACTTAGAATCAAATCACTGAGCTGTTGTTGAACTGTTCTGTTTCTGACATGGTCACCAGGGTATTAAGAATGTGTCAGGTGAGTTGTAAGCTATAGGTCTGACACTTCTGGAAAGCATCATGTTCTGCACAGATACTTTTTTTTTTTTTTATGTGCATAGTTAATAAATACTTTTATGAGTGTTGGGATTGCTGTGCACAGCAAYGTGGGACACATGGAACTTCAGTGTGAAGTTTGAGACCTGTTGCACATGCTTTGTGCTGCTTGAAAATRCAGTAGATGCCAAGTATCTCTTGAAGAAAGAGTTGCTCCCACTCAGCTGCACAGTGCCCATGATGTGGGCGGTCTATAAAGCCAATGTAAGTCTGAAAGTCCAGGAGTTCCCCAAAATATCGAACTTTCTGCATAAGTAACAATATTACAATGTGTTGTATCTAATATAACATTGCTGCATCTCCACAACTGACCAGCATGATTGCAGAGGAAATGTCTGTGACTTCTTGATGCCTCTGAGATCACAGAGGAACTGCTCAGTTTTCAACTCGAAATAYTCAAATTATGCTGTGAGAAAATTGCTGGCTCTAAGAGTCCTGAGCATAAGTGACAGTGACTTTGCACCACTGAGGAGGATTCTTATAGCTTAACCTTTCTGTGTTTCTGTAAGTATGGCACAATATTATTATTCAAGTAGGCAGTTTTATGTTGGAACTGGTTGGTGTTAAAACTGCATCTTTCGTGCAGTTTTAAAAATGGGTCAGGTTGAGCAATAAGTATAATGTGGAGGATGTGATATTTTGGGATTTGGCAAAGACTGATACAGGATTTAAGCTGTTYCCAATGCTCCTATTAGTTGCACTGTTTGTTGGAACATAAGAGGATGAATGAAAGGAGCCCACACTGAGTTATCTTTATTTCTTATCAATGTTACAACCCTAACACAGTGCAATGTTACAATTGAAATAACCTTAAAGGAATTATATTATGATTAATTTTTCATAATTATTATAATTAGATGTATATAATTTTTTATATATATGTATATAGACTGTGGTTTCTTGCCATTGGTCTTGATTTCTACAAACATCTGTATCAGTAAGTACAAAATGAAGCCAAATAAGCACAATATTTATTGTAATATTATTATCAAATATGCTAGGATCTGGATTTTTAAAGGTTCTGRAAAATAKTGKTAYCTGTGKTACTAAATTCACTTAGCTGTTCAAGTARTGGAAGTCAGTCTTTTGGTGGGTAATTTTTTTTTAATTWCWTATGAAATGGTCTACAGCAATTATKTCCTGAGAGCTTCAATGACCTGACATATTTTTATGCTCAGTATAAGACCATAGTGATGTGAGTCAATCTTTTTCAGCTAATTTCTTTGGTCTTSAGGTAAAAATTTCTTACTTAGTTAATTGCTTTAGGCCTACCATATGCACTGAACAGGCTCTAGGCATCCACATCATCTTATCCTTTGACCTGGATTCTTTTATTTATAGACATTAGTGAATTTCAATTAATTYAGTGAAAACATTAAGCATCTGAAATGCTCATATTGTGCCTTTTGGTTTTAATACAAAATTAAAAAATAAGTCTGTTTAGTTTATATTCCTTTTGTGATTTGAGCCTTTGTGGATCAAACTTGCATGCTTTCCTTTCCTCTTGCTTTGTTGTTGTTTTTAACTTAGGCATGTTCTTATGCCTCTGGGATAAGAAGTCACAGGACAGAAACTAATAAAAATTATATATATTAAAAATTTCTTGAAATTCAGGAAGACACTGAAATTTCTTGAAATKGAGTGTTTGAATTTTAGCTTCAGCATAAAACAGTTCTTCACATACACACACACGTGCATGCAAAAACACTTAGAAATAATTTGAAAAAAATATGTAAGATTTACTTTCCTAAGGATCAGATTTCTCTCTGTGTTCTGCAGAGAAATATTCAGGATCTGCATTACACAGATATTTACTGCAAATTTAATGAGATGAAGACTTGGCTACAGAAAACCTTCAAGGATAGCAGCTATGGTGATTCTAGAAAAGTGTCTTAGGCAGGTAGGATAACAAGGGAWCTCCTGGGTCAACTTCTTGGTGATTTTGTGGTAGGTGTTTCCTCCAGAAAAGTTCATGCAATAACCACTCCTTTCATCTTCAGTCCAAAAAATAAAGAGCATTTTCATGCTCTACAGTAAGCACAAGAACAAGGAACACAGCTAATATCAAAGGTCTGGCAAGACTGAATGGAAAACAAGCAAAATCAATTTATAGTGATAGGGTCAGAACTAAGAATATGTAAAGGGACACGTTCTATCATGTGCTTGGTTTCAGCCTGGATTTTCCTAAAGTATGGTAAGTTCCTGAAGATTTTGGGAGGGGAGGAAGGTATTTGATCAAAGAACGTTAATCACATCTTGCCACAAATTTCAGCTTGAATCATTAAAACACAGACTATGTTGTTGGTGTGCATGTATTGAAACAAAAAATGAATCAAATTAGCATATATATATATATATATATATAAATATCTTCATTGCTCAATCTAATAGACATCCTGTGGTTTGCAGTAAACCCTGAACACTGTGCCATCCCTAGACTGACCACATGGAAAAGTGTAACATATAAATAATGCCTGGTGCTGGAGAGTAGAAAKGCAAAACGTGGTGGACAAGTCAAACACAGTGCAGCTCTCAGAGCAAACTCTCCTTGTGTTGTAACTTACAGTGCMAATTTATTATCAAKWGGAAGTAAAGGGACATCTTGSCAGCCTTGATCTTSTGCAYAGCTTTGACWTTTKAATGATAATCTTTCATGTGAATTGSAAAYGTCTCTGTCCTTCACTTTAAATGAGAGTAAATTAAATGAGTTTTGTCRAAGAAATAAAATCCAGAATTGTAAAATAGCACTAGCAATGAGTAAAAAGCAGATTTTATCAAAGTTTATTGTGATAACCTTTATTTTGAAAGTGCATACCACTTACATAAGTTGAAATAAAATTTATATGTTTCATTAATAATGTTCAGTAAGCCTCAAAATGCTCGGAGATGCTTTAGAGTATCTCACCACTTGCTGATTATCTCGTCTATATGATGTTATTTCCGTCTTAGTATTTCCCTGCAATTGTTGCTCTCTATTTTCTGCAATCAGCTAGCTCTATTCCTCTGACTCACAGCATGTCTCCTCTCTGTCTTCCAGTATCTGTTAGATCTGAGTCCTTATCACACTGCACTAAGTATCCAGGAAATCTCAGATTTCCTGCATAAAACTTTTGGAGGCTTATCTGATGCTTTCGGATTTAATTTGGAATTTATTGATTGGTGGTGTTTCTTAAATGAAATCTCCCGGAAAAACAATAATCATAAATACCCCTCAAACAATCTGCCCCAAATTTATTAGAATTTGGTGCTAAGTTTTTAAGTTTAACTGTGCTTTGCAGTATCAAAGAACAATTCTCCCATCYTTGGAAGTGTTCAAGACCAGGCTGGAGGGAGCTTTGAGCAACCTGGTCTAGTGGAATGTGTCCCTGCCCATGGCAGGGGGTTGGAAATAGATGATCTATGAGGTGCTTTCCAGCTCACATAATCTTATGATTCTATGAACTGGCAGAGGAGGGGTTGTTATTTTGAAGCAGTTTTTCTTAATTAATTTGAAAACTATCCAGAACTATTCTTCATTTAAAGCCACAAATACAAATCATCCTATTCACAGTAATRCCATGTAGCTGTATAYATATAAGTCTACRTCTTTAAAAACTCAAAGGGAAGAGYGCCCATGGGTTTCTGTATCAGCAGATAAACAAGAGAAAATCCCTAGTCTTATTAGGAAAGAAACTCCACATTTTTTTTTCCATGAGACCAAATTAAAATTAAGTATAACATAGAGGAAGTATTCTACACATTCATGAACTTCTTAAGTCTAAAAAATATTTTGTCTGATTCTCAATATGAAAGCATCAGTTGCCACAGAAATCCAACCTCATTTGGAGCTAGAATACCTACTCATAAAATGAGTAAATCCGGTTCAAAAAATTATTCTTTCCATCTTGTGAGCCATGGTCGCACCTTTTATTTAACCCTTAGAGCACTTCTTTGTTGGCTTTCTCAAGTCACTGTGAGATAATGGGCACTTGTGTGATAGTGGGAAAGATAAATGTGCTAACACTGGAGGCCTTATCTCGCATTATCTGACAAGTGCCATAACTGGAGGAAGTGAACAAAGAAGCTCTCTGAAGAATCTCACAGCTGTGGTTAATGTGAARCCAAACAGTTACACTGGATCAAAGAATGCACAATTTCTTGTTACCCTGTGCTGATTTATGCATATATCTGAACTTCAGTTTTCCCTAATTGCTTTAGACCTGCAATGACAAAAGGAACAGAATTTCTCCAAACCTAAACATCACTGAATTAGCACCAGTTAAGACAGTGTCATGCTTTAATGTTAAAAATAGCAAGATACAGGACTCTTGATTCTGCTGGCATAARAATTCACCTCTCAGTGGAGCAGTCAAGAGAATAAAACCTGTTAGAATGTAGCTCAGAAGAACAGAAGTAGCTGTTACTACTTTCCTAGGTAGTGCAATCCTTTTTGGTCTCTTTAACAGTATTTTTGGATTGTGGACTTCTTCAAGATCATGTTATTCAGTAAAATGAGTGCTCCTAGAGCATGATTTGATCACTGCAGAAAATCTAACACAACTTGCTCTTATCTTTCAGAGCTTGATATACTCTGCCCTTAGTCATCAGTGTTATTTTGGGGTCATGGTACAGTGGCATCCCTTGTTTCTAGGTGGGATTGGTGTTCTTTCATTTATACACAAATGTATGAGGTGTTTCACATCAAATTGAAGAAGACGCTCAAACTGAGAATTTTTTCCCAGATCATTCTGCCATTCTATAAAGCTCTGCTGTCTTCCTTAATTTCTTTGGGGGCTTTGTGTGTGTCTGTGTGTTTAATTTCTTTTTTTTTTAACCAATCTTATTTTCTTTCCAACAGGAAATAATTTAAAGACCTATTTTATATTTGGCACTGAACAGCTGTCAGGTGATGCAGAAATTCTGTAGTGATCTGTTCCGGATTCACTGCAATAGAGGCCATGACTGTCTACTATTACAGCTTTCATGAATAATTGATTACTCTAAGGAGAAGCTCTGGTTCTTTATTTATCAAATAACCCTTTGCCAACAGACTAGAAAATAGTGAATCATGGACACATGGGCATGGAGAAAGATGAGGACTTTTTCATGACATACACAGATTATGYTCTGTGAATACTGGTTATCAGAATTAGTCAAAATACGTGATTTTTTTAACAATTTAAAGATAAAAMTTATCAGTGGCTTAAGCAAGTTCCTGCAAAGCTATTACCAGATTTTTAAAGTATCTGTGAAATGTTTTTTGTGAGAAAAAAAAAATGGTGAAATAAGAAACATTTTGTTCAATGAATTTGGGGAAAGTGATTTCAAACCTCAAAGTAAAAAAGTTCCTTGAATAGTTTTTTTGTGAAGTTCTCTGTCAAAATGGTATATTTTTTTTAATAGGGACCATGATTTGCAGGCATTATCAGATCAGTGTTCTGGTAGAAGTTAGCTCAGACTAATCCTTGTCATAAAAATCCAAATCCTTAAAGCAGAGTTTATTCAAAATAGCTTCCTCCAAATGACTGTGAAAATAAACTTTGGAGGATTGATATCTTTCATAAGTTGTGTAGATGTTGTTTCTTGGAAGATACTAATTTATTGGTTCATGGGATATTATTATTATTATTATTCRATAATACTAAGGTATTGTGTGCTATTCTGAAATGATATATGCATAATATTCTTTCTCATTGTCATTAATCCTTTTCTTAGTGATTTCATTTAAAATATTCTTGTTTTATTTATTGAGCTAGCTTTTCTCTGATATAAAAATCACAAATTGGTGTTTGCATAGGTAAACCTGTTCAGCATTTACAGCTTAYACCTTTTTTCAGTAAAGGGAGATTTGTGCATATAAAATTGAACTAAAGATATGTGTTTCAAGAAAGATAATGACAGTTTTCTTTGTTTCTTTCTTTGTACAACTGCATGAAGAAGAAATACTCATTTTCAAAGAAAAATAATAGTTTTCTGGAGATCATGGTATGGCATGATGCAGAATCTGTTTTGAGATTTTAGATAATATAGCACACAGTGGAAGAGCAAAAGCTTTTTATTTTTCTTCTTCTCTCTTCACAGATGGACCCAATTCAAAAAGCTGTAATAAATCATACGTTTGGAGTTCCTCTTCCTCATCGAAGAAAGCAAATCATATCATGCAACATTTGCCAGCTGAGATTCAATTCTGATGTAAGTCAATCATTTTGTATCAGATTAGAAATATGTACTTATGTTCTAGGATATGCCATCATTTTCAGAAATTGAACCTAAATGAAACATTGTGATTTCAGTTTGTCACTCAGCAGATGAAAAGGCTGTATGTTGTTTCAAATGAAGACAATGGCTTGCCAGCCAGATTTTCGCTGCCAACTTATCCCTGTAAGCTCATCAACTTCAGTTGTGCTGTGCTGATTGTAAATAGGAAAAATTGACTGATCCATTACTGCTAATAATGCTGGTATATTTGCTGGATCCTAATTCTTCTACCAGTCCTGGTTATGTTTACCTTCAGTTGGCATCCTCTCACTCCTCYAGCAAYGAAACAGAACAAGCTGAACTGGARATGGTCACTAATACACCAAGGAAACCTGTCTCCCATAATTACCCAAGGGAGCTGTGYTGTGGTGCTCCTTGCCAAGTAATTCCTGTTGTGTCACAGAAAAGCCTCTTAGGTTTTAGCTCTTCTGTTTCCTTCTCGGAATCACTGTGTATGCAGACCAAACCTGACATAGTACAATGTATTTTTTCCCCTTATTCTRGGCTCTTCAGGAAGTTTCTTCACATGGGCATTGCTAGTGGGAACTAATCTTCCCCTSTCTTTAATTTACCATGTAATTTAAATATGGAAGTTATTTCTGTCAGAACAAAAATGTTTTAACTTAGAGTGAGGTCAAACCCAAAAGTGTCCATGAGGTTCCTTCCTAATCCTAGTCAAAGGAAGAAGAAATAATTCTTGCATTCTCCTGCCTCTGTAAAGGCAGATATTTTTATGGATTTTGTAGTATTTTTAGTTTATTGATTATTTATCAAAGCCACGAGCTTGTTAAAAACTTAAACCTTGAAGCCTAATTTTAGGGATTTCCCATCTAGGGGTGGAAATACTGTAGCTCTTTTCATTCCCCTCAGCTTTTTTTCCCTTGGAAAAAATTTTCAAAATAACTCAGTCACAATTTCCAGACCAGTCAACATCACATATTTMATTTTACTGATGACTCCAGGTTATTTAGTTACTTAGTGAATAGCAAGCAGTGAATACCTTGTCTTATAATACTGGCATAATTCTCAAAGAGTCATGCAAGGAAGGGCAATAGACTCTCTGGAGCTGTCATGTCCCTTACAGATAAATATAGAAGAGTCAAATTMGGCTCTTCCATTTAGAAGCCAGATGCCAAAATTAGGACCATGGATACTGAGTCATTCATGAGGAGGGGATGATGGAGACTTCTGGGCCACTGTGGATCTTACCAAGTAAGCAGCCCAATTTATCGCTCAAAATTTTCAGCTTTTTCAGCTTTGTCTCAGGAAAAAGCATGTCACACTGAACTAGACACAGTATATAACTGAAAGAGAGATCAAATAGTTTAATGTTACATACCAGACTGAAACACCTCCTTTCAAAGGTGCATATACCATTTGTTTACCATTTGTTTGTCTGCAAAAAGATCTAGACAAAAGACAAGATTAACCTATCAGTAAAATTACTTAGTCATTAGCAGTTACATGACTTGGATTGATATGCAGAGTGGAAAATTTTCCAGCTGAGAAAATCTAGGCATTTTCCAGAATAAAATGCTTGAAGTAAAAATCCGTCTTCACCKAAACAAACAAAGTATCAGTGGAAACTGATACTTTTTACTCAGAGGACTACTCTGTTCCCATAATGCTCTTTTTCTGCTGCTCTTAGAAAGGATTCTGAAGAGAGAGGGAAGAAACAAAGGCCATTTTCAGAGCCACCTACAGTGTCCAAAAAACTGATTTCAGAAGACATCTATTAAGTTAAGCTGTTCACAGAAAACTCTTGGAAAACTAGCTGATATTTATGTGTCCCTTCACACCTTCACGTGTTAGAGGCTTGAACTCAAACAGCCAACTCTGTTCAGAAGGTTGTTTTAATGCTCCCCTCTCTCTAATAGATCAATATTATCTCTACAGAATGGGGAGACCTTCTTGATGAATATGTTTCATTTTCCACTTTTAATATTCACCTAAGTTTTAAAGCAACCACAGTGTTGATTGATGGAAAGATTATGATCCAAAATCCACCCATTGATTACCCTGGAATGATATCTCTCCCCCTTTTCACTACCACACAGAGGCAATTTGTGGGTATCTTTATGATGTGACTTCTCATTCCAGTGCTTATAGTTATTACTGCTGAAAATCACAAAGTGCTCTGCTGAGGTGTTCAAGRAATAATTTGTAGTCAGAGTTCCACTGCAGTTTAGGAATGTTTTTTCTGCAACATGAGGGGAATAGGCAGAGCTATTTCCTTCATTGCTTAGGTAATTTTGAAATGTCCACCCGTGTTTGAAGAAAAAATGTGGTAAACTAAAGATTTAGTGCTGGGATTCTAAGAAAAAAATATGCTTTGAAGAAAAAGAGCTGCTAGCTATCATTTTTTGATAATTCTTCTATGAATGGCAAGCACACAAATTGTAATTCTTTTTCCTATTATCATGAAAAAGTTTTCATTTACTCAATATTCCTACCTTTCGTTTTCATCATATTTTGTTGAACACGATTTAAATCCATAACAATAATAAATAACTTTTGTGTTTAGGAACCCAGGCTTTGTGTCTATTCTACCAATACGTCTCTATTTTTAGATGCAGGAGATAGGTTTTGCCAGAGAGAAATGAATAACAATTCCATTTGCCTGCTACACAACAATATTATGAAAATGTTTACAATAAAACTGGTCTGTGGGTTTTTTTTTGTTTTTTTTTT